>JAWNMV010000698.1:0-10573 GCA_035043635.1 Drosophila rellima
TTTGAATCATTTATTCTGAAGTACGGTCCAATGAAGACGTTCATTACGGACATGGGAACAGAATATAAGAATTCAATTATAAATGATCTATGCAAATATTTAAAAATTGAAAATATAACATCGACCGCACACCACCACCAGACAGTTGGAACAATAGAACGAAGTCATAGAACTTTCAATGAATACATACGCTCTTATATATCGGTTGATAAAACTGATTGGGACGTATGGCTTCAATATTTCGTTTTCTGTTTTAACACAACACCCTCAATGGCACATAATTACTGTCCATATGAGTTAGTATTTGGTAAAACAAATAATCTACCAAAACAATTTAATAGTATAGATAATATAGAAACCATATACAATATAGATGACTATGCTAAGGAAAGTAAATATAGATTAGAAGTAGCATATAAAAGAGCTAGAATAATGTTAGAAGAAAATAAGAAAAATAATAAGTTACAATATGATCAGAAAGTAAATAACATAGATATATCAGTAGGAGATAAAGTCTTATTGAGAAATGAAACAGGTCATAAGTTAGATTATAAATATACTGGTCCGTATAAAGTATCAGAAATAGGAGATAGAAATAACATTATAATAACAAATAATAAAAACAAAAAACAAACAGTACATAAGGATAGGTTAAAAATGTTTATTTCATAATTGTATTTAGTATGGCCATGCTAAGACAAGAAACACTACTTTAAATTTAAATATTATTTGTAAACATCAAAAAAAAAAAAAAAAAAAAAAAAAAAAAAAAAAAATCAAAAAAAAATATATAAAAAATAATAATAATAATAAGTAAATATTTTGAATAAACTATTCATTTGTTAGTTAAAAACTAATCTCTTAAGTAAAATCTTATAAAATAACTCCATAATATTACGTCATTTTTCAAAAGGAGGGAGATGTAGTATGCATACATATTGAATATCCACTGTACCAAGAGTACTTAAAGAATACACACTGTAACACTTTGTTGCAGTGTTTACGTAAACACAGTCCCGGTCTTAACTCGTGGCCGAAATATGAGTCGATCGTCGCTCTCCCAGAATATGCAAGTGTCAGCATTCTGCTTTCATGCGCCGACCACTTGAATGAACTCAAGTGCTTGCCTACGCGCGATCGCTCCAGTTTAAGAGAGCATAAATATGCATAATACATAATAACATACACATATGTAATATATAAGGAACATACATAACTCTCTCTCTCAACTGCTCAAACTGTGTACAATGCAGCAATGAGACTTAGGCTTACTTAGAACCTAAGTAGAATGTTTAAGGGCAGATTCAACTGAACGTTGGAAGCGGCACCTTCGCTGCTCCCAAATTAATAAATACACTTCAAACCTACAATACATGTTTGGACTTCCTACAAAATAAATAAAATGAAATTTCGAGAAATATATATATATTCTTATTACCAGAAATGCCTATTAATAAGTTTGCGATAGAAGTATATTTAGAAGCAATATATAATAGCGACCCAGACTTTAGAATTCGCACATTATTGAATATTCTGAACAATAACAAAGATTATATAACTATATATGAGTTCGAAAACAAATACATGTCTACATATAATACCATGTTCAGCCCACTACTATTCTATAACAATAAGATAAAAGGCATAATTTTAAATACACTGCCATATGTTGGCATTAAAGAAATAGTTCAAGACCATCCAGTGGTCGGCGAGTGCCCAATTATAATGGTAAAACTTCATAAATAGAGAACTATGGAATGGACTGAATTAGCGAAAAAAATAAATAATTTCAAAGATAAATTCGAAAAATCTTATAAGTGTGTTAATAAGAACGCACCTATAAGAGTTGAAACGCTAATTCACCACATAAACATATTAGTGCTAAACTATAATAACATAGTTCAACTTTATTTAAGTAAAGAAAATAGGCTTACAGAGCAGCACGTAAATCAATGTAAGAAAATAATCTAATCACTTGGGACTAGAATATCGAATATCAGCACTAGGCACAACATAGTAATAGATATCCCAACAGATTTAAAATTAATGGCAACTTTTGAATCAGATCAACTAGAAGAACTAAATGAGTCTAAGCCAACACTAAATAGTGACCCTGATATTGAAGCTGATAGCGACATTGAGCCACTTGAATTAACAGAACCAAACATGGCAGTAAATCAAGTGGCCTTAGACCGCGAATATGTAAGACAGGTATCGTCTACAATTCCGGAATTTGATGGCAAAAAGCTATCACTGGCCAGATTTCTAACGGCTTTAAGACTAGTCGATCGTACTAAAGGTACACAAGAAGACTTAGCCGTAGAAGTCATAAAGTCTAAAATAATTGGCCCAATTTTGTACAAAGTACAAAATGAAACATCCATTATTGGTATTATAAATAAATTAAATACCAATATCAAAGGTGAGTCAACTGACGTTATCAAAGCTAAGTTGCTTAACATAAAGCAGAAAGGCAAGTCAGCCTCGCAATATACAGCTGAAATTGACAGTTTGCGTAAGCAACTGGAAGCAGCCTATATTGACGATGGACTAGACTTTGATAACGCAGAGAAATTTTCTACTAAAGAAACAATATCTGCCATGACAAAGAATTGCGAATACGAAAAGCTTCGCATAATATTAGAAGCAGGCAATTTCAGCAATTTCAATGATGCTATGGGTAAATATATCCAATGCAGCACTGAAATGACTGGAAGCCCAAGTACAATATTGTACTACAAAGGCAGAAACGATCGTGGAAATTACAGCCGTAACAACCAAAGAGGTAGAGGCAATAGCCGCGGCAATGGTAATTTCCACTATAATGGCAATAACAACAATAGGGGTAATTTCAGAGGAAATTACCGAGGTGGCAACCGAGGTAGAAACAATTCAAACCGAGGTGGCTACCAAAACCGGAACAGTAACAATAGAGGTAATGTCCGAGTAACTCAAGGTAACTCGGAAAACCAACAGACCCCCTCAGATGTTCAGAGCCAATAAATGGCTCAATAAAAACCATCAACCTTAATCTTAGCATATTTGTAAAAATTAAGAATGAAAGAACAGGTAAATCAATTACACTGTTAGTAGATACTGGTGCAGATATATCCATATTAAAAGAAAATATAGATATATTCGACAATGTAAACGAAACAATTACTACCCAAATATCGGGTATTGGCGAAGGCATAATTCCTTCAAAAGGCTTAGCCTTTATAGAACTCACTACAGGCAAATATATAATTCCACATAACTTTCATTTAGTCGAACAAAATTTCCCAATACCTAGTGATGGCATACTAGGCATAGATTTTATAAAACAATATAATTGCCAACTAGATTTCACTCAAAGTGGCGACTCACTTATTCTTCGCCCAAACAACTTAAATTATCCAATTCGATTACAAATACTTCATACTTGTGACAATAATGCCACAGTACTCCCAGCTCGTTCCGAAGTTGTCTGTGAAATACAAATTCCCTCAATACAAAATCAAATTCTTATATTAAGTCAAGAAATTGATGAAGGAATTTACATCCAAACACGATATCCAATCACAAAAATACATATGTCCGTATTATAAATACAACAAATGCCAATAAGATAGTAAACTTAAATAAAATAAAATATGAAACTTTGAACAATTATGATATAGTAAAAGAAACCAACGAAGGAAGAGACAACTTCGTTATGGAAAAATTAATCAAAAACTTTCCACCTTTATTTAAAAATCAATTAAAAAATGTATGCACCAGATATACCGACATATTCGGACTAGAAACCGAATCGATAACAACTAATAATTTTTACAAGCAAAAGCTTAGATTGAAGGATGATGAGCCCGTATACATAAAAAATTATAGAAGTCCTCACAGCCAAGTACAAGAAATTCAAGCCCAAGTGCAAAAATTAATAGACGACAAAATAGTCGAACCATCAGCCTCAGAGTATAATAGCCCACTTTTATTAGTTCCGAAGAAGTCCCTTCCGGACTCTGATAAGAAGAAATGGCGATTAGTAATTGACTATCGTCAAATTAATAAAAAGCTATTGTCCGATAAATTTCCGCTACCGAGAATTGATGATATCCTAGATCAGCTAGGTAGAGCAAAATATTTTTCATGCCTAGACTTAATGTCTGGCTTTCACCAAATCGAACTCGAAAAAAGTTCTAGAGATATAACGTCATTTTCAACGAGCAATGGCTCGTATCGCTTTACGCGATTACCATTTGGCTTGAAAATAGCCCCAAACTCCTTTCAAAGAATGATGACAATAGCATTTTCTGGTCTCGAACCATCTCAGGCTTTCCTTTATATGGATGATCTGATAGTAATCGGTTGTTCCGAAAAACATATGGTCAAAAACTTAACTGAAGTTTTTGACAAATGTAGGAAATTCAACCTGAAACTACATCCAGAAAAATGTTAATTTTTCATGCATGAAGTCACATTTTTGGGACATAAATGCACTGATAAAGGAATCTTGCCAGACGACAAAAAATACGACGTCATAAAGAACTACCCAGTCCCACATGATGCGGACAGCGCTAGACGATTCGTTGCATTTTGCAATTACTATAGGCGCTTTATTAAAAATTTTGCCGACTATTCACGTCACATAACAAGATTATGTAAAAAAGACGTTAAGTTCGAATGGACATCTGAATGCCAGAATGCCTTCGATCACCTCAAAACGGCTCTTATAAACCCAACCTTGTTACAATATCCAGATTTCGCTAAAGAATTCTGCATAATAACTGACGCAAGTAAGCAAGCGTGTGGAGCGGTTTTAACTCAAAACCATAATGGACTCCAACTTCCAATTGCATACGCATCAAGATCCTTTACTAAAAGAGAAAGTAACAAGAGTACTACTGAGCAAGAATTAGCGGCTATTCATTGGGCAATAACGCATTTCCGACCATATATTTATGGTAACCATTTCACGGTTAAAACTGACCATAGACCGCTAACCTACTTATTTTCAATGGTAAATCCAAGTTCAAAATTAACACGTATGAGGCTTGAATTAGAGGAATATAATTTTACGGTAGAATATCTGAAGGGTAAAGATAATTTCGTAGCCGATGCGTTATCAAGAATAACCATCAAACAGCTACAAGAAATAACAGGGACAATCCACAAAGTCACTACAAGATATCAAAGTAGACAAAATTCCTGCGCAGGAAAATATCAGGTAGAATTGCCAAGGCAATCTACAGAAAAAGCTTCACAGCCCAACGTATACGAAGTCATTAACAATGACGAGGTACGTAAAGTAGTGACCTTGCATATAAAAGATACGCTATGTTTCTTTAAACATGGCAAGAAAATTATTGCAAGAATTGACATTGGTGATCTATATATAAATGGAAATATTGACTTAGGTCAACTATTCCCAAGGCTCGAAAATGAAGCCGGTATATTGAAAATAAACCAATTGAAAATGGCACCGTGGGAAAATATCTTTGATACAATTTCAATAGATAATTTCAAAAATATGGGCAATAAAATATTGACTAAATTAAGGGTAGCGCTACTCAACCCGGTGAACACAATAACAAATAATAAAGAAAAAGAAGCTATATTGTCTACACTACATGACGACCCAATACAAGGAGGTCATACTGGCATTACAAAAACCTTGGCCAAGGTCAAACGACATTACTTTTGGAAAGGTATGACTCGAGATATTACTGAGTACATACGTAAATGTCACAAATGCCAGAAAGCTAAAATAACTAAGCATAGTAAGACCCCATTAATTATAACTGATACACCTGTACATGCGTTCGATAGGGTTATAGTGGACACAATTGGTCCGCTACCCAAATCTGATAATGGTAATGAGTACGCAATCACATTAATTTGTGACTTGACTAAATACCTAGTCGCGATACCAATACCAAACAAAAACGCTAGTACAGTAGCCAAAGGTATATTCCAATCTTATATTCTAAAGTACGGTCCAATGAAGACGTTCATTACGGACATGGGAACAGAATACAAGAATTCAATTATAAATGATTTGTGCAAGTTTATGAAAATAGACAACATAACATCAACTGCACATCATCACCAGACAGTTGGAACAGTCGAAAGAAGTCACAGAACTTTTAACGAATACATACGATCTTATATATCAGTTGATAAAGCTGATTGGGACGTATGGCTCCAATACTTTGTCTATTGTTTTAATACGACCCCTTCTACGGCACATAATTATTGTCCGTATGAATTAGTATTTGGTAAGACTAGTAATCTACCAAAGTACTTCAATAGCATAGCAAACATAGAACCTATATATAACATAGATGATTATGCTAAGGAGAGTAAGTATAGATTAGAAGTAGCATACAAAAGAGCAAGAAATATGCTCGAATTAAATAAGATGAAAAATAAGGAGCTATATGACTTAAATAGTACGAAATTAAATTTATCTATAGGAGATAAGGTTTTATTAAAAAATGAAGTAGGACATAAACTAGATTTTAAATACACAGGGCCCTATAGAGTAGAAAAAATAGAAGATAGGGATAATATAGTTATTTCCGGAAATAAGAATAAAACTCAAACAGTCCATAAGGACAGATTAAAAATTTTTAATTCATAATCAAGCATGCAAAAATACATTAAAAAAAAAAAAATAATAAATGAAAAAATAAAAAAAAATAAAAAAAAATTTTTTTTTTTAAATTTATGATTAATACACAAAAATTTATACTATACATATATATATAAAGAAAAAAAAATATATATATAGAAAAAACAACAAAATAAATATATATATATAAAAAAAAATTATAATAATAATAAAAATAAATAAGAAACTAATTAAATAAGTAAAATAACTCCATTGTATTACGTCATTTTTCAAAAGGAGGGAGATGTAGTATGCACATATGAGTTACATATAGCGAAGTCATACTGTACATAAAATTTTATGTAAGCATGCAAATAGCAGCAACACATTGTTGCAATTAAGACAAACAAACAAACCAACCCAAGTGAGCGCGTAATATGATCGCCCTCTTATGAGTTAGGCCCAAAACGCTTGGTCAGCATTCTCACGCTGACCACTTATGACAAACACATATATACACATGTGCATAAGACTCTCTCTCGCTAAGCAATACATAATGATATAAGCGCAGCTATGCGGCTTTAGATATACGAACATATATGTACATTAGGCTAAGAACGAACTTTATGCTGAAAGAATAAAACAGAATGAATGATGAACTCAAACTGCACTGACGTGCATGTCTATTTATTTTAAACTAAACTTCGCACATTACAGAATATTATTTGTAATTTCATTTTCTTGGAATATATGTAAAAAAAAAAATAAAATTTTCCTTTGTTAATTAAAAATGATTCTTTTAAGTAAAGTATACTTATAAAATAACTTCATCATATTACCTTATTTTTCAAAAGGAGGGAGATGTAGTATGCATATATATTGAATATCTACTGTACCAAGAGTACTTAAAGTAAACACACTGTAACACTTTGTTGCAGTGTTTATATAAACAAATCCCCGGTCATAAACCAAGTGGCCGAAATATGAGTCGATCGGCGCGCTCACAGAATGTGCAAGTGTCAGCATTCTGTTAGACGCGCCGACTACTTGACCGAACTCAAGTGCATGCATATACCCTCGCGCTCCAGCTTAAGAGAGCATAAGTACATATATATATAATATATAATATACATAACCGTCTCTCTGCTGCCCAACTGTGGGCATCGCAGCGATGAGACTTAGGCTTACTTAGAACCTAAGGAATACTGTAAGAAGCAGATTCAACTGAACGTTGGAAGCGGCACCTTCGCTGCTCCCAAATAAATAAATGATAATACAAACATAGTAAAAGAATATCTTTTTACCACACATGGCTTCAATCTTCATGGCGGTACTTTACATCGTCTGGAAGAAGGGCATCCCGAAGCTGCGCAGTTCAATCCTGGGCCTGGAACCGCAAACCGCCGGCGAACCTACAACCAAGGCCTGATGATCTGTGGGACACAGATCTTGCGATGGGGAAGAGTTAACACTGGCTGACACTCTACTTCCCCCCGCCCCTTATGCCAGCCAAGTAACGCTGCTGCAACAACAACTGCAGCGGTACCACTATTACATAATGATATTGACAATTTAATATTATTACCAACTAGATCAGAAGAAATGAGAAAAATTACGCTACTGACAAAGGAAGATACTGTATTGATACCAAACCAGGAAATTCATCCTGGGGAATTAATAGATAACAGTATCGTAGCAAGTAATAGTGCAATAGTTCGTATTTTAAATACCACAAATAATAATAAAAATATTCAAAATCCAAAAGTTAAATTTAAATCAATAGAAAATTACGAAACAGAAAAAATAATACAATTAAAAACAATAGAAGTAACGAAGTCCTTAAAAAAATTCAAGTTCCCTGAACAAACAAAAATTAAGATTAGCAGATAAAACTCCAGTATGCATTAAAATTATAGAAATGCCGAGACAGAAAAGCCAGAAATAAATAGACAGGCCGATAAATTAATGAAAGATGGTATAGTAGAACCATCTATCTCAGAATATAATAGCCAACTTCTCTTGGTACCCAAGAGATCTCTCCCAAACTCCAAGGAGAAAAATGGCGTTTAGTAGTTGACTATCGCCAAATAAGCAAAAAAAAACTCTTAGTAGACAAATATCCATTGCCAAGAATTGAGGAAATACTGGACCAATTAAGACAAGCTAGATGATTTTTATTTCTCGATCTTATATCAGGTTTCCACCAAACTGAACTAGATGAAAAATCTAAAAATATAACATAATCTTCCACGAACTCTGCTGAACAGCACAAGTTTACAAAATTTATCGAATATTTTTGACCTGTGTAGAAAACACAATTTAAAATTAAACCCAGAGAAATGTTCTTTCTTTATGCATGAGGTGACATTCCTCTTGGTCGTTGACCAAAATATGGCACAAGCCACACTGGCTGAATAAGCATTGGGCCGGATGTCGTTGCATAGCCGGCAAACACAGCAAATTTGCGTGGCCGCTATGATTAATATTATAGAATTTTATTGTTATCTTTAAGTCACAAATTTATATTCTAGATTTAGTTCGGTTTTGGAAAACCTGCTCACAACGGCTCAACTTCCAAATAAATATAAAATCAACTCAATAAAAAATTACTAATTTACACAATATTCAATATGAAAGAATAAAAGTAAAATGACAAAACCAAATCCTATTTTACTAATACACAACATTTAAAGAACTACTAAGGCAATTTGAAATCAGGACAAAGAATTTTTAATAATCAGGCAGGTAAATATTAGATATGGAATGGCAACAGATACACGCCAAATTACAAGACATTAAGATAAAATTTGATAAATCTTATAAATGTCTCTCAAAAAATAGAAATATTCTTACTGACACGATCAGTATACAAGTTAACAAGCAAGTTAGCTAGCGGCCCTCGCTAGAACTTCTCGAGTAACCCACGCGCACGGAATGCTGATGCATCATATATGCCTTGCAACATTCTTAGCTTTAACGATTGGGAGCAATAGCCAGACGACTGATTATGTCGCAAGTGCTTGGGTTACACTATATTTATGCTGAGTCTTATGGCATGTCCAGTACTCTGTAGCATGTTACATGTTAATAAGCATATGCCCACCATATTGCAGTGTATACAATATGTAAAGTGGTCATATGCTCATTCTCAAAGTTAGAGTATCAAGCGGACTGGCCTGCAGCGTGAGATCTGCAGCGTAAGCACTATGACGTTTTGACCGTTCGGTCCCAAGCGCATTCCAATGTATAAGTTAACAGCCAAGTCAACGAACGACCCTCGCAATGAATTCATCGAGCAACCCGCGCGCTAACAACGTTACTGTATCCAACCACATATGCAGCGTAGCCAAAATAGTGTGGGTCGGAGCAACGGCCAGACGTTTCCATTGTGTCGCAAGCGTTGAATTCTTAGCGGAAATATGCTGAGTCGGTTTTACTGACCACGAAATCATGGCATGATCTTTTATGTACTTATTACGTATTTAGGTTTAGATTCATATTTCTATTTATTGTACTTAGCCTTAGTCTTTTATTCATTCCATGCTTGTAATCAGTTCTATGTGAGACGTTTGACAATAAAGTTCAATTTGCATTGTACTCCGGCACGCTGCCGTTAATATTTGATTTATTAATCACACATTGTTGAGCCACAAGGCCAACACTACAACTAAGGGGACGAAGTCAAGTCCTCCACCCTAATCGTCGTAAAGTTAACAGCTGATATAACAACAACACCATCCGCCGCTGGACCGAAGACATCATCACTGCTGTTCAAGGAAAGGAGGAAAATATTTACTTATATGCCTTCTGCATGTACATATAACAACATATATACAAATACATATGGCATGCTATGTACTCCCGTTCTGCCGCTGCTTTGAGCGACAGAACTCCAAACTCTATTATGTACTTTAGGCTAAGTCCATTTTAAATAAAGAGAGACGGATTCATTCTGAATCTGATCATCGACAAAACCACAAGTGT
>JAWNMV010000711.1:0-19536 GCA_035043635.1 Drosophila rellima
TCGAGACAGGTTTTCGCGCATAGCTCAATGCATGCTCATAGTCCCGTGCAACCCCGTGTTCACACTTGGACATTCACATACATATAAACACATACCGGGATCGCACGTGAATCGCACACACACACACACACACCCTCATCCTCACCCTAATGTACAATCTTGAATCTTGGACATTCTCATACACATAAACACATACCGGGATCGCACGTGGATCGCACACACACCCTCATCCTCACCCTAATTCACAGTCTTAACCTAAAGAGGTCATAAATTAACTCTCGCATACCAAATATTAGGACACTTTTCCCACCACCTGTCAAACTGTCATCTCACTAACACTTGTTTACGATCGACACAACCCCCCCTCACCCACACTTTTCAACCCTTTGTGCAACCATGCATAACTAATCCCCCACCACGAAAATTAATCACCCTTTACCCCCACCTCCAAAACTGTGCTGAAACCCGCATTTATCAACTACTTGCACGTCATAAATACAGCAACAAACAAACGCCTAAACTACAAAACAGACACTGACAACTGCGCTCACATAGTATACAGACATTTATTAACGAAGAAATATCAGTTACAAACTCCAAGCCGACGAAAGCGAACTTGTGAAAAACCAAACTTGTATGTAAACGCATTGAAGTAGTTGTATAAAAGTCAATGTTTTAATCATAAGTTGACATTGTTCTTCAATGTTCTTTTATTTACCGCTCTTAAGACGACAGCCAACGGCAGTCGAAATATATAAAATTTATAAAAAATAAATGTCTAGACTTCGAGCCAACCAAACTCAACTTTAATCAAAGTAGAAAGGTCACCAAAGGTCACCACCCCCCCCAACTCCGGCTCGCTCCACTCGCAGAATTGAAAAACTGTCTTTAGTTGATTATACTGAATCAAAATTTTATATAATATAACATTTTTTGTTAAAATACATATAAATTTAAAGTTCGTGTCCATTGCAAGAATTATTATTTCCCTGTAATTGGACTTTGCCTACAAATCAGATTTTCTGATATGTCGGAAAATAGTCAGATTTGGCGGTAAGAAGTCAGATTTTGCGGGAAATAGTAGAGATTTGGCAAGAAGAGCTAATCTGCGAGTTTCGTACTAAATGTTAATTTCCATCCGATTGTTCCTAGGCAGCTATAGGATATAGTAATCCAACTTTGTCCAAATTTGGTCTAGATATAACAGGTTCTCCCAAACACACAATCTGTGAGTTTGGTTGAGATAACTTAAGAAATAAAAAAAAAATTTTATACTAAATGTTAATTTGCATCCGATTGTTCCTATGGCAGCTATATGATATAGTAATCCGACTTTGTCCAAATTTGGTCAGGATAAAACAGGCACTCCCAAACAGACAATCTGTAAGTATTGTTGAGATATCTCAAGAAATAAAAAAGTTTTTTATACTAAATGCTTATTTGTATCCGATTGTTCCTATGGCATCTATATGATATTGTAATCCGACTTTGTCCAAATTTAGTCAGGATATAACAGGCAGTCCCATATATACAATCTGTGAGTTTGGTTTAGATATCCTAAGAAACAAAAAAGTTTTTCATTCTATGCAATTCTGTGACCTTTGGCTAATGCACATTTTGTGATTTAGAAGAGAATTGTCAGATTTGGCGGGAAATAGTAAAGTTTGGCAGAAAAAAGCTAAATTTAGCGAAATAGTCGAGATTTAGCAAGTAGAGCTAGTCAGCGAGTTTCATACTGATGACTAATTTGCATCCGATTGTTCATAAGGAAGCTATATGATATAGTAATACGACTTTGACCAAATTTGGTAACGATGTAACAGACAGTCCCAAATATACAATCTGTGAGTTTGGCTTAGATACTTTTTTTTATACTCAACAATTCCCTGAACTATGTTATATATTGGTTGTATCGTTTGTGTCAGCGCGGGCAAAAGTCAAAGGGTGTCGATAAATGTGGCAATCGATAGGGAACCTGTTGTGGGGGTGGCAACTCCAACGAAGGAGTGAGATGGCTGCTGGCTGCTGAGCGAGACAAATATATGTAATGTGCCCCTCATGCCCCTGACCCGCACTCGAGAAATGAGTGGAAATGCCCTTCTGCAATTGCAAAAGGGCAAAAGTGCGCCAGCCCGATTGAGCAAACGTCCAGGCACGGACAGCTGTTTACTTTGGGCAGAGAAGTCCTTTCCTTTTTTTTTTTGCTTTGCGATCAACCACCATAACAGTGAACAAGTGCCGGGGAGCACGCGTCAATAGCCGTCAGGAAAAGCGTTCGTCGCCATCCAGAGTGAGTCTGTTCCATTTGCACCGCTACAAGTCCGTGGCCGGAAAGCACTCCAAGCCCTGAAGCCCCTACGCCAGACCATACGAGCAATAAAAAAAAATCAGAAATTAATAATATATATCTTTATTAAGAAAAACAAAAGCGAAAACACCAGAATTAAAAATACAAAACTTAAAAAAATCAAGTTAAAAATTGAAAATCCTACAAAAAAATAATATATAATTTAAACTTAAAGTTAGCAATTTTAATATAAATATTTAATTAAAATAAATAATGATAAAAATAAATTAAATCGTAACTTTAAAAAAAAAATTTAAGAAAATTAAAATAAACAAAAGGAAATTAAATGTTATTAGACAGACTACAGTTTCGGAACAAGTACACAATCGAATTTACAAAAAAATAGAAAATGCTTACAAAGTATTAAATACATATATATATATCTATATGTATTTATAAAAGCCAAGAACCATAAATTACGTTCATTTCGCCCCTTACCTACAAAAGAGCTCTTTTAGGCAGGCAAGGTAGCTTTAACATTTACACACAAACACATACGTATTAACAATTAGCAAACGAACTTTACTCACTATATATATATAAGTACATTTATTAAATATTTTTTTTACGGCGTCTCCGTAAACAGCAGGTGCACCTTGCTGCACCTGACTTGACACACAGTTGTGCTGTTCTGGTGTTCCTCAGCTGTCGTCTTGTTAATCCTTTTCTGTTAAATTGTATCTGCAAAAAACAAATGTTAAGATAAGTATTAAATGTTGTTAAAATTAGAAAAGTGAATTATACTCACCTGAAGTTGATATGATGTCCGGCTAACTTTTCGTGAAAGTGGGGGAGGGAAATCATGACAGCCGACGCAGGCTAATATTTGGCCAAGTTGGGTCGGTGGCCGGCACAAGGGAGATGTTGAGAAGTTCCATCTCAGGCAGGGCGGGTACGCGTGGGTCCATTTAGGGACTCTGTTTGGATAAAGGCGGATCAGTGTTGCGTATTTAGTGTTTGTATTTTCAGATTGTACTTACCTGTTGTTTATCTTTCGTCGTTGCAGTTTTTTTTTGTCACTTAATTGCGTCTTTGTTTTGGTTTGGTTTCTAGAGAAGATGTTTTCAGCCAGAGATCAGCTGACGAAAGTATCGATAGAGTATCGATAATTGTTTGGACTGCGGGCCAGGGTTGGTACCCACACCCTGAGTGTTCCGATTAATGAGCTAGTGGGCGCGGCCCACCGAGAAGACCAGCAGTTCATAACAATATGGCGCCCAAGTTTTTCAAATGGACAAGGAACTTGTGGTTCTTTGTTAAGAACTAGTAATGGCTCTATGTGGATTGGAATAAAATAAAAAAAAGGAAAGTCTGTCGATAAAAAATGCAATTTTCCTCGCCTCCGGGATTCGCGCACCTGATGTCTTATGTGACACTATAGGTGGCCCATAATCGCGCAGTGTGCAGAAAATTTCCGGAGTATGACGAAACCATTGGCCAAGCCTGATGTTCCCTGTCGAGCGGAAGAGTTTTTTTTTGTATTGAGTGGCAGCGGTCGACACGTTCGCACGTTGGCGAATGGTTCGCGACTGGCTACAATAGCCTGATGATACTCGTGCAAGGGAATATAATTCTGTGATACAATGTGATATTAGGTTAGGTGTTTGTTTTGTTGGTTAGTTTTAGTAATTTTGAATACCATACTATTCATTCTGTCTCCTTCTGTGTTTGCATCGGATTCGTGCTGACCTTTGTTTTGTAGAGCATCGGTGACAGGTGACCCAGGGCAATATAAGATTGTCTCTGCGCCGCATCTGCCCCACAGCACGCTCCGAGTGTGGCCAGAAGTGAGACAGAAACCGAATAGCCAGCAATTAGCGCTCCTGGGATGCCGTTCCTCATCCAAGTGAGGGATAGAGCATCTCACAAGTGCTTAAATGTTTGTCCGCTATTCAAATTGTGCGTAGTAAAGTGTTGGTTAGCCTGTGCTAGGATTTGTTTTCTCTCCCCTTTTTTGTTATATGTATTGTGAATAAAAAAAAAAAGATGTAGAAGTTTTTTTTGTGAGGTAGCTGTTTTAAGATCTATTTATTTATTTATTTGCTAGGTCTGTAAGTATTTAAGCAGTAGTTATTTATTCGTTTTCTATTCGTCTTGCGTTTGAGGGCGATTAGTTTCTGGTGATTATGGCAGACGAAACAGAATGGGAAGCCAAAGGAGCAGCGGGTCTGCCACCGCCACGTCCGTCGGGGGGCTTAGCGGGGACTCCGATGAATTTCCGTGGGTTTCCGGAAAGGATGCCTTCGCCAAACGAGGATTTGATGGCGTTTACCAGGGAGACAGCAAAACAGGACCAGCTTCAGTCTGATTTGCAATTCCCAATGGAGACAAAAGATTCCGCTCTCAATTCGGCGGTAAATGTCGCGGTGGCACAGGCACACGAAACGTATCGCACCTCGTTGCTGTCAGGTGTCGAGAATTCTCTCCGGGATGAGATTAGAGCTGGGTTTATGGAAATGATGAAGCTCATAAACGATGTATATAGACCGCAAACGGGTGGCTCAAGGAGCGAAGCCTCAGCCGCAATACGCCCTGATGTGCGAGGGCCCGATCCGAGCACAGGAGCCGTGCCCAAACGAACAAAAACGTAGCAGCAGGGATCTCGGCCACCGACCTTGATCCCAAGGCGACCGCTACCATTCCATCAGCCAGAATCGACCAGTCCGGTTTTCGAGCCCGATCCACAAGCGACCAACTGGAGGAATCCAAATGGCAGGAGTTCGCGGCCAAACGAAAGGAGAGAGGATGAGAACACGTGCTCGAGACCGACCTCACCTGAAGCTGGAGCGATGGAATGTGAAGTTCGACGGCAAAATTTCCATGCACTCGGTCGACGATTTCATATTCCGGGATATTCGAGTTCTTGCAGAGGCAATACCAATGCGCTTGGAGGGAGATTCTGCGGGGATTCCACATTCTTCTAGCCGGTCGGGCCAGAGAATGGTATTGGGTGCACGTACGGCACTTTAGACTTGGTCGCACCATATGCGCCAGCTTGCCGCGCGTTTCCAGAAGACGCTCAGGGACCGGGAGCTGGTTAAAATAATCAAACGAGGGTTAAAGGAAAGTGTGGCAAAATATGTATATGCGATGGATGTGATTACCGTGGACGAGCTGCGACAGGAATGCATCGAAGTGGAGAGGTATGCCAATCGGAGGACACGCACCGGGTACATACATCAGACACGATATTCTCAAGGAGCGAAGCCGTCAGTCCACGAAGTGGAAGTCCCATCGTGCCAGCCCGAACGGTGACCCGAGGATGTCGAGGAGACGTCAATGAGGCCGAGATTGGTCTGCTGGAACTGCGGCCAATTTGATCATATTTTCCGAGACTGTCTCGCGAAGGAGCGGAAGGTCTTCTGCTACGGATGCGGCAAACCAGACAGCTTTTTCCCGCAGTGTGAAGGCTGTCCGGGAAACTCCAGGCTGAGCGCGTTGCGAGCGGGACAAGCGCGCAATGAAGCAAACCTGAGGAAATGGGAGGAAATAAATACTCAGCTAATAAGAATAATTACAATAGGATAAATAAGACTACGGATAAGGATAGTATTAAGGATAATAACCTCGTTAGAGGAAAATTACTGAAAGGCTTACCATTTGAGGAACGTGTCCGGGCATACATGTCGGCACGGAATAGCATTTTTGGTGAGCGACAGGCGGAGGGGATGCCACTGGCAAATCGACGCGTCTTGAAGGCTCGAGCTTGCTTTCGTCGGCGCAGGATGACGAGGCGACAGGTTATCGAGGCGGTCCAGCGAGACTGCAACACGGATCCAAGAATATTCGCGGATGTGGAAATAGAAGGACGAGGGATGAAGGGACTGTTGGACATCGGAGCGTCAGTCAGTTTGCTAGGACGACGCTGCCGTGAATTGGTCGAAGAGCTGGGATAGCCAGTGCAACCATACGCCTCAATGGTGAGGACAGCGGCAGGAACCAGTCGTCCAATTTTGGGACGCGTTGTGCTGCCGGTAAAATATAAAATCAGAACGGAAGAAATCATATTTTATATGTGTCCTGACCTGAAGCAGGAGTTGTACCTTGGGATCGACTTCTGGAGAGCGTTTGAAATCGCTCCTGACGTGCTCGGGGCTCCAACCGATAGCGAGGCAAATCCCGAAGTTTCTGAGGCGACGGTTGAAAATACGGACATATCGTATTATCGCGACGAAGATGATGTCGAGTCTGATCCGGAGATGTGGGACCTGGAAGAGAGGCAGAAGAGTCAGTTGGAGGCCGTAAAACACGAATTTCTCCAGTTCGAGAAGGACGGTTTAGGCAAGACTCACCTGCTACAGCATCGGATGCAGCTGATTGAAGGAACCGAACCCGTGAAAGACCGACATTATCCTCTGTCGCCGGCTAAACAGAAGACAGTCCCTGGAGCAACCGAACGACAGTAGTCATGCGTCCTGGGAAAAACAGATTTTGATTAGATGCGCGGAAGCTAAATAGCGTGACGGTAAAGGATGCTAACCCACTGACATGCATAGAAGGCATTTTGTCGCGGATTGACGAGACGCACTTTATCTCGAGCGTCGACCTGAAGTTCGCTTTTTGGCAGATTGAGCTGGGGGAGAAGAGCTGGGCCTATACCGCGTTTACAGTCCCAGGGAGGGCACTGTACCAGTTCCGGCACATGCCATTCGGCCTCTGCAATGCGGCATGACAATTATGCAGGCTCATGGACAAGGTGATCCCGACGGCGTTGAGGTCGAACGTCTTCGTCTATTTGGACGATCTCCTGATAATTTCTGCAGATTTTCCAACGCACATGAAATATCTCAGGTTAGTTGCGGAGTGTTTCAGAAAGGCCAATCTCACCATAGGAATAGCTAAATCAAAGTTTTGCTTCCGGAACCTCAACTACCTGGGATATATCATCGGTGGCGGAACGTTAAGGATGGATCCGGGCCGAGTAGAGGCGATTAAAAACATTCCGACTCCGAGGAACACGAAGGAGCTGAGGAGTTTCCTGGGCACCGCAAGATGGTATCGGCGGTTCATAAAGAACTTCGCCGAGATCTCCGTTCCTCTCACTGACGCCATGAAAAAGCAGAAAGGCTAATTTCAGCTAAGTGAGGAAGCAATCGAAGCAGTAGAAGGCTTAAAAGCAGCACTCACCACGGCTCTAGTGCTAGTACACGCGGACTTCAAGAAGCCATTCTACATCCAGTGTGATGCCTCGCATTTTGGGGTGGGAGCCGTTTTGTTCCAGCTGGACGAGGAGCAGCAGGAGAGGCCGATCGCATTCTTCTCGGCGAAGTTGAATAAGCACCAAATCAATTACACGGTGACGGAGAAGGAATGCTTGGCCGCGAAGCTCGCTATCCATCGTTTCCGGCCATATGTGGAGATGATGCCGTTCACTGTGATCACCGACCATGCCAGCCTACAGTGGCTTATGAGTCCCAAGGACTTAAGTGGCAGACTAGCGAGATGGTCATTGGAGCTGCAGGCTTTTCCATTCTCGATGCGCTATAAGAAGGGCGCCGATAACGTGGAGGCAGACACGTTATCCAGGAGTGTGGAAGAGGTGGAGGTGACACCGGAGGAACTACTTGGTTTCCAGACGCTGGAGTTTGAGTCCGCCGAATACCAGGAGTTGATCCAAGAGGCGACGAGCCAGAAGCAGCGATTACCCGACTTGAGGGTCCAGAATGGGATGCTGTTCAAGAGAATGGCTAATGCAGCACTGGAGGAAGAAATTGAGGGGACGGACTGGAAACTGTGGATCCCAGAGTCGCTGACAGCAGGGCTCATCCAGAGGGCGCATACAGAGGAGACAGCTGCCCATGGAGGCATGGGAAAGACTCTGCACGTGCTACGAAGGCAAATCTACTGACCCGGCATGGTCATACAAGTCCGCGATTTTGTGCGGAAATGCGAGATTTGCAAGGAGACGAAGGCACAGAATTACAGGATGCAAGTTGGAATTGGAAAAGAGGTATTTACAGATCGCCCATTCCAGAAAAATTACATTGATTTTCAGGGGAAGTATCCTCGATCCAAACGTGGACACGCTTGGATATTCATTGTTGTAGATCCACTTTTCCAAGTTCATGTTGTTATATATTGTTTGTATCGTTTGTGTCAGCGCTGGCAAAAGTCAAAGGGTCTCGAAAAATGTGGCAATCGATAGGGAACTTGTTGTGGGGGTGGCAACTTCAACGAAGGAGTGATATTGCTGGCGGATGCAGAGCGAGACAAATATATGTAATGTGCCCCTCATGCCCCTGACCCGCACTCGAGAAATGAGTGGAAATGCCCTTCTGAAATTGCAACGGTTCTGTTGCTGCAGAAGGGAGTATGATTCTATATACGGTCGAGAGCGGATGTATATCACTCCAAGGCGTCGTAGTGGACATAACCTTGTAGAGAGAAACTAAGATTAAATCACGTTTCGCTAATTCATCAGGCAAAAGTGCGCCAGCCCGATCGAGCAAACGCCCAGGCACGGACAGCTGTTTACTTTGGGCAGAGAAGTCCTTTCTTTTTTTTGCTTTGCGATCAACAACCATAACAGTGAACAAGTGCCGGGTTCCATTTGCAGCGCTACAAGTCCGTAGCCGGAGCGCACTCCAAACCCTGAAGCCCCTACGCCAGACCATACGAGCAATAAAAAAAATCAGAAATTAATAATATATATCTTTATTAAGAAAAACAAATGCGAAAACACCAGAATTAAAAATAAAAAAATACAAAACTTAAAAAACCAAGTTAAAAATTGAAAATCCTACAAAAAAGTAATATATAATTTAAACTTAAAGTTAGCAATTTTAATATAAATATTTAATTAAAATAAATAATGATAAAAATAAATTAAATCGTAACTTAAAAAAAAAATTTAAAGAAAATTAAAATAAAGAAAAGGAAATTAAATGTTATTAGACAGACTACAGTTTCGGAACAAGTACACAATCGAATTTTCAAAAAAATAGAAAATGCTTACAAAGTATTAAATACATATATATATATCTATATGTATTTATAAAAGCCAAGAACCATAAATTATACTATACTATATACTATACTCACTATATATATATAAGTACATTTATTAAATATTTTTTCTACGGCGTCTCCGTAAACAGCAGGTGCACTTTGCTGCACCTGACTTGACACACAGCTGTGCTGTTCTGGTGTTCCTCAGCTGTCGTCTTGTTAATCCTTTTCTGTTAAATTGTATCTGCAAAAAACAAATGTTAAGATAAGTATTAAATGTTGTTAAAATTAGAAAAGTGAATTATACTCACCTGAAGTTGATATGATGTCCGGCTAACTTTTCGTGAAAGTGGGGGAGGGAAATCATGACAGCCGACGCAGGCTAATATTTGGCCAAGTTGGGTCGGTGGCCGGCACAAGGGAGATGTTGAGAAGTTCCATCTCAGGCAGGGCGGGTACGCGTGGGTCCATTTAGGGACTCTGTTTGGATAAAGGCGGATCAGTGTTGCGTATTTAGTGTTTGTATTTTCAGATTGTACTAACCTGTTGTTTATCTTTCGTCGTTGCAGTTTTTTAGTCACTTAATTGCGTCTTTGTTTTGGTTTGGTTGCTAGTAAAGATGATTTCAGCCAGAGATCAGCTGACGAAAGTATCGATAGAGTATCGAAATTTGTTTGGACTGCGGGCCAGGGTTGGTACCCACACCCTGAGTGTTCCGATTAATGAGCTAGTGGGCGCGGCCCACCGAGAAGACCAGCAGTTCATAACAACTTCGACCCCGAATTTGACCCACTTATAGGTGGGCTTAATTAAGAGTTATTTACAAAAAAAAATCCATTAGGCTCCAATGGCCCCATTTGCTGCAATAATCTAAATTTTGTGTATACTATACTATATATTTTGCTAGTCGACTTTTTGTATCCTTCGCGATACTATCACAACTAGCGCGGACTGCCGTCCACAGTGATATTACAAAATTCTTTGGTTTAAATTTGTTTATAACTAGCAAATTCCTGACATAAATTGTTCGCGGTGCTGGAGACAGGCCTTTAAA
Source organism: Drosophila rellima (assembly GCA_035043635.1). NCBI lineage: Eukaryota > Metazoa > Arthropoda > Insecta > Diptera > Drosophilidae > Drosophila > Drosophila rellima. The sequence continues at coordinate 10,350 of JAWNMV010000711.1, forward strand.
CTAGCGGTTTTTTAAAAAACTCGTAGAACAAAAGTTTCTAGATTTATGAACTTGAAAAAGTTCACATTCCAATATTTTAGCTATTTCACCGCCTTGATGCAATTAAAAAAACAAACAGACAAACTGACTTTTCACCTCACCCCCACTACAAATTCTATAAGAATAGTCAAAAATTAAAAAATCTCACCATAAGGTTCCAACTGTCCCAATTGCTGCAATTATTTAAATTTTGACCCTCCCACTTACACCTGCTTATCACACGAGCCAGGTGCGTTCTGTCGGCAGTGATAAAAAATTCGGTCTCACACGCGTGTACAACAGCATGAAAATCAATTCCGTAAACTTCGAACTCTGTCTAACCAAAAACTCTAAGTGGCTCTATTCAACCACTTTTCCTTTTGCCTTAGTCATGCCAATGTAATGAGCTTCCTTCCTCTTTTTTAGCTACTACAGCTTCTTTATTGGCTACCACACCTCCGGTAGTTCCAAAATATTATTTAAATCATTTGGCATAAGAATCTGCTCCCGTATCGGCCATAATAACTGTTGTAGTGGCCGCGTCTTCGGCTGTTATAGCTGCGCCCTCACCAAGTACGTGAACTATTGTAGTGCCTTACCCTCTAAAAACCCAACAGTCGTCGCTCTGCCTCACCTCGCCTTTGCTAACAGCTGTGGCTCCTCGTAAGCAGATTTTTTTTATTTAGGCTGTCTGCTGACACAACAACTGAGTACTTCGCCAGTCAATCTTCAGCTAATGTTGCTATTTACAAGTTTAATTTCTCTGAGCCTCGAGAAATTTCTTCATTTAAAATAAATGTGTCTTCTGATTTGATTCCGATTATATGCAACCCAAAATTTCTCAAATAATTGTTCCCAAATTTTAACAAAAACAAGGGGGCTCGCCTCCAACTCGCTTCGCTCGCGCGGAAGTGCGGCTACAGTTGACTGTAGTCTCTGTGCCCAACCATTTAGTTAGCCTAATACGTATTTGCACACACATACATACATATATAAGTCCCTTGCAAAGCACTACACTAAATTTTCGACTAATCTTTCCTATGGCAGCTTTATGATATAGTGGTCCAATTTGAACAATAATTGGTCAGGACATTTAGGACCATTCCAGATGCCTATTCTGTAAGTTTGGTGGAGATAACTCATCCAATGAAAAAGTTTCTCTTACTAAAACTTGATTTTCGACTGATCGATCCAATCCAAGTTTAAAAATAAACTTGATCTTAAATGAGGCTTTCCGTAGAGCATTTGACTCTGTAAACCATAACCTTCTTCTCCTAAAGCTTGACTGAATTGATTTTCGCCCTTCATTTCTATTATGGATCTCTTCCTACTTTATAGATAGAACCCAAAGTGTACTGCTCATATCAGCGAGCTCAAAATCTTTCCAGGTCACATCTGGTGTACCTCAAGATAGTCATCTAGGCCCCTTATTATACCCTGAGCGTGTATATTAAGTTTGTTAAAAGTATGTAACGGGCAGAAGGAAGCATCTCCGACACCATAAAGTACATATATATTCTTGATCAGCACAACAGACGAGTCGATATACCCTTGTCCGTCTGTCCGTGTAAACAAAAGTATCTCAGTGATGGTATGGGCTAGGACCACCAAATTTGGAATAAAGATTCCTCATTAAGTCAGGCAACACCAGTTTACGTTAAAAATTTGCCACGCTCAGTGTGGGAGGCGTAATTCGGAAAAAAACCTGACATCACCTTTAATGTAGGGTTATAAGTTAAATTTTTAAATTTTTGTTATGCCAACGGGTGTGGGATCATGCCCAGCAACTAATTACCAACTTTCAACAAGATTGGTTCATAAATAGTAAAGATATTAACAAGTTTGTGGCAGCAAGAATATAGAAATAAAATGGTTAATTAATTAATTTTACTATGCCAGAATGTATCTATATCGAGTTAGTCAGCATCTGCCTAACTGGCACAGTGGTCAAAGTGATAGGTGGGCGGCATTTTGCCAGCGTCAGGTGAAAAGCCCGACACGAGCCTGTGCGTTCGAGGTCGTGGGCTCTCGTGTCCTGGTTGAGACGTTAAATATATTTTAATTTTCGCTTTATTTTTTCCTTTTAATGCATTTAAAAAATTTAATAATATCGTGGAAGTTGAGGAAGTAACTTGGGACCTTTATTTTATACCCTTTTTACTAACAATCTACCCAACATTTAGGCATTTCTCCATGGTTAATCCGAAACATTGATTTCAAGACAATAATTTGCAAATCTGAAAGTTTGGTTCCAAATATACGCTTTCCTCAATTTCAAGACAGATGAAGTTGGCATTCCGCACTTTGCGAAAAATTGTTCGGCTTCTTTGTACATAAAAAAATATTTGTTTGCGCAGTGCCAAACGTTTACCTCGTAAAGAGGTTTTTTTTTTAAAGATCGAATCGAAGCATTCGCTTTAGCCAACGGACGTATTTTTTTCTTTCGCCTCGTATTTTCATATGTCTCCTCGCTTAAATCTGTTTTTAGACCCCGTACTTAAAAAAAGTACAGGGGTCTATTAACTTTGTCATAAAAAAAATGTCCGTAACAGGCAGAAGGAGGCGTGGCAGACCCCATAAAGTATATATATTCTTGTTCAGCATCAACAGCCGAGTCAATATAGCCATGTCCGTCTGTCCGTCCGTCTGTAAGAGCGCCTATATCTCAGAGACTATAAGAGCTAGAGCCTTCAAACTTGGTATGTAGGTCCGTCTATATTGCAAGCAGATCAAGTTTGTTTTATATTTTGGCCACGCCCACTTTAACGCCCACAAATTAGAAATATCTTATTTTAAACGACAAATTAAAGGATATCTCAACCAATCTAACAGAATATGCATAAAGGATAGTTTTATACATTCTGACCAGTCGAAAATCAAGCTTTAGTATGAAAAACTTTTTTTTTTATTGAGATATCTCAACCAATTCAACAAAATATGCATCTGGAGTGATTTTCTACATTCCGACCAAGTTTGGTTGAAATCGGTCTTCTATATAATATAGCTGCCATAGGAACAATCTGTCGAAAATCAAGCTTTAGTATGAAAAACTTTTTTGTTTATTGAGATATCTCAACCAATTAAACAGAATATGCATCTGGAGTGATATTATACATTCCGACCAAGTTTGGTTAAAATCGGTCTTCTATATAATATAGCTGCCATAGGAACAATCAGTCGAAAATCAAGCTTTAGTATGAACATTTTTTTTGTTTATTGAGATATATCAACCAATCTAACAGATTGTGCATCTGGGGTTATCTTATTCATTCTGACCGAGTTTGGTTCAAATCGGTTTACTATATCATATAGCTGCCATAGGAACAATCAGTTTTTTAGTATGAAAAACTTTTTTGTTTTATTTCGCTAAAATCGGTCTACTATATTATAAAGCTGCCCTAGGAACGATTGGTAGAAAATGTATACTGAGTATTCAAATTTTTGTTGTTTCTGGAGATTCCACAATCAGACTAGCAGATTGGGAATGTTCTATTGTCTTATACCTCCTGATACAATGTTTTATATATGTACAGATTTATATTGTTTTGTTTTAATCAGGAGTTGCTTTTCCATAGTAAGTACGGGGTCTCCGACAGTCGAGTATGCTTGACTGTAGCACCGCCCACTAGTTTTATGCTGTAATTTTTGTTCACTAATTTGTTAGCGGCTTGTGTGATGCATCGGTCGTGTTTCACCACAGTCTTAATTGAAAATTTTAAAGATTAAACAAATTGTGTTTAAATACAACAACAAATTGCAGCCCAAACAATCTGTTTGTTTTGTGCTTTTATATCGCGCTCTAACGTCGCTCATCGCGCTCTTTTTCCATCGCTCTCAACGCGCTCTCTTGCTTTGTTGTTGGTGTTGGTCGCGGTGTACCGTTTTTTCACTGTGGTTGGATTCCGTTGTGCTTTCGGTTCGCGCTCACCCTCGCTCGAGTTCTTTGTGTTTGTCTTTCGTTGCTGTTTGTTTTGTATGTACAAATTCTGCATCTTTAGTAATTAACCGTAGAGTCATATGTCATATTTTTTCTTTCAACTAAAATTTTAAATTTTTCTCTAATTTTTTATTTTTTTTTTCCTTTTGTATTATTTTATCTAAATAGTAACTTATTTAATAATGATTGTCTGTTATAATAAAAATTGCCAGGTACGAGCAAACTTAAAGATGAGTTTTGTTTGCTGCTGGTTGTGTGATAATATTTCACATGAAAAATGTATTGGCCTTATCGGCCGAATCGTCGATCTAATTCAGTCCAATTCGGGCTTAAAATGGACATGTGAATTATGTAGGGATGTTGAAAGGGACATGATGGGATTTATGAGGCAGACTAAGAGAGGCTTTGGGGATCTTTTCGGACAGTTTAAAAAGCTGTCCGATAGCTTCTCAGCTTCGGATGCCAATTTTAAGGGCATGAAACTCTTTAATGAAGCGCAAAAAGGCTAATTTAGGCTTTTTGAATCCGCTCCTGCCCTTATTAATCTTTCCACCCCGTCTGACAACGCTGCATTATCAATGGATGTGGTTCCTTCTGACACCGAAGTAGTTTCTGACTCGGTGATTGTCAGCGCTGTTCGACATGACAGCGTTGATACCACTACTGTCTCAAATGGTCAATCAACTAGCGCTGTAGCGTCTACTAATGTTACTGCTGCTGCTGATAAAAAGACCCTTGTAGGTGTTCCACCAAAAAAAACAAATTTTTGTTTTTAGGATGTACTCTAATACCACATCTGAGGATGTCTTGGCTTTTATTCAAGCCAAATCTGATGCCAAAATTACGGTGGAGAAATTAAATTTTTCATATCTTCGGGAGATATCGTCGTTTAAAATAAGTGTTCCGGTCAATCATTTTAACAAAATTTGTTGTAAAGATTTCTGGCCTGAACACATAATTGTAAGGAAATACACTGTGATAAAGAAAAAACGCTCTCCGATTGTATCTATATCTGTTAGACCTTCTCAACCTCGTTTACGTTCTGATAGTTCAAAAAACTAACATCCTCCCTCTCTCTGGGCTATCAGAATGTTAGAGAGTTTCGTATTAAACTTATTAATTTTTATTTCAATAGCCTGGCCTTTCATTTTAATATAGTTGCCTTTTCTGAAAAATGGTTAAGGCCCGACATTCACAATCTTCTAAAAAATACCTCTTTACGAGGTAAAATTCTAGTGACGAAAACATTTCCATGCCCCAAAATTTCTGATATCCAATTCTGTGACGAACGATATTAACTTGAATATATAACTTATTCTTAAAAAAAAAGTTTGGCTCCCTGCTTGTTTAACTCGCCTACCCCCGGCTCGCTTCGCTCGCGAGTAGGTGCGGCTACAGTCGAGTGTGCTCGATCTAAGACAGCTATATGATATAGCAATCCGATATTAACCAAATTTGATCAGGATATATAGGACCATCCCAAATGCATTTTCAAACAGTTTGGTCAAGATATTTCGAACAACAAAAAAAATTTTCATATTAAAACTTGATTTTGGACTGTTTGTTCCTATGGCAGCTATATGATATAGAGGTTCGATTTCAAAGAGGATATTGAGGACCATCCCAAATGTATATCCAGTCAGTTTGTTCGAGATATTTTAAACAACAAAAAAAGATTTTGGGCTGATCGTTCCTATGACAGCTATATGATATAGTGGTCTGATTTCAACCAAATTTGATCAGGATATATAGGACCATCCCCAACGTATATCCTGTCAGTGTGGTCGAGACATTTCAAACAACAAAAAGGTTTTCATACTAAAACTTGATGTTGGGCTGATCGCTCCTTTGGCGGCAATATGATATAGTGGTCAGATTTCCACCAAATTTGATCAGGATGTATAGGACCATCCCAAATGTATATCCTGTCAGTTTCGTCGAGATATTTCAAACAACAAAAAAGTTTTTCAAGCTAAAACTTGATTTTGGACTGATCGTTCCTATGGCAGCTATATGATATAGAGGTCCGATCCAAATTTTAAAACAAACTTGATCAGCGCCCGCTATCCAGGAACTTACATACCAAGTTTGAAGTCTCTAGTCTCTTATAGTCTCTGAGTTCCTTTGGCTCAAACACACGGACAGACAGACGGACATCGCTCAATCGACTCTGCTATTGATACTGATCAAGAGTATATATATATAAAGAATATAGGGTCGGAGATGCTTCCTTCTGCCTGTTACATACATTGCACAAAACCAATATACACTTTTTGACCATTTTCAATGCTTGCAATGCTTGCATTGTTGTTGCTGGCAGCTTGCTTAGGAATTAAGAATACGTAATATCTTGCCGACACGAATTTTCGCAGATATGTGTTATATGTCAAAAAACGCGGATATTACAGGTATGACTAAAAGATCTTCAAAATACCTTTTCAACGACATATAGAACATATCTTTAGATTCTATCGTTTGGATATTAGGGTGGTTAAGTTTAGCAAATTTTAGCGATTTCCCGCTAAACTAGCTTTTTTTTCGACGTGTCGTAGAACAAAAGTTTCTAATTTTATGATTGGGAATAGATCCTAATTCACACATTTTAGATATTTCAACGCTTTGATACAAACAAACACACAAACAGACAAACTGAATTTTCGTCTCATTTTGAGAAGGCCACTAACAATTTTTAATTATCTTTTGAACCACTGATTGGATTTTTATGATTAAGGTGTCATTCGACGCGTATTTTTGATAAGAATCGTAGAAAATTAAAATGTACCGAAAGGCTCCAACGGCCCTATTTGCTGCAATCATCTAAATTTTTCCCCTCCCACTTTCACCTGATTATCTCACGAACCAGGTGAGTTTTCAAAAGTGTTAGTATGCACTTTTGTTAGATAAAACTATACCTTCCGATCGGTATATAAGTCGATCTGATCGGATAGTTATAGCAAATTTTCCATTCTTCCTGTATATATTGCTAGTCGCCTTTCGCACCCTTCGTGATGCTTTCGTCACTAGCGCGGACTGCCGTCCGCAGTGATTCTCAAATTCTTTCTTACAAATTCTCTATTTATAGAAAGGATCGTTCCCCACGTATTGGTGGTGGTGTGCTTATTGCTATTGATGCTGATTTACTTTCGGAAGAAGTAATAAACGATTGTTCTACTGATATTTAGTTTGTTGCTATTAAAATGAGTATTAGTGGCATTAATGTTTATATTACAAGTTCCTTCTTCAGACAACTCAGTCAATTCTCAGCATGCTTCTGTTATTCATTCTGCTCTATCTATGCTCTCTGATCGTGATTTTCTTGCTGTTCTTGGTGATTTCAATATTGCCGGAACACATTGGATTTCTTGTCCCGACTCAAGCGTTCTTACTTCCACGGGGAATTAACTGACATGAAAAATACAAAATCAAGATTGTATAAGAAATTCAAGAAAACTGGTTCTGTCTTGGATCTTACTCGATATCTGATTGCACGTTCCAATTTTTCTGTTCTGAATAGCCACTGCTTTGAAGATTACCTTAGAGGTTGCAAATTGCAGTTTCAAAGGGTTCCTAAAAAGTTTTATTCATTTGTCAATTCTTAGCCAAAATCATCAACACTTCCATCTACCGTGTTTTTCAGACCCCGTACTTAAAAAAAGTACAGGTGTCTATTAACTTTGTCATAAAAAAAATGTCCGTAACAGGCAGAAGGAGGCGTGGCAGACCCCATAAAGTATATATATTCTTGATCAGCATCAACAGCCGAGTCGATATAGCCATGTCCGTCTGTCCGTCCGTCTGTAAGAGCGCCTAGATCTCAGAGACTATAAGAGCTAGAGACTTCAATCTTGGTATGTAGGTTCGTCTATATTGCAAGATGATCAAGTTTGTTTTAGATTTTTTGTTTACTTATATATCTCAACCAATTCAACAGAATATGCATCTGGGGGGTTCTCAAACATTCTGACCAAGTTTGGTTGAAATCGGTTGATTATATCATATAGCTGCCATAGGAACAATCAGTCGAAAATCAAGCTTTAGTATGAAAAACTTTTTTGTTTATTGAGATATCTCAACCAATCTAAACAACTATGCATCTGAGGTTATCTTATACATTCTGACCGAGTTTGGTTGAAATCGGCCGTCTATATCATATAGCTGCCATAGGAAAAATCAGTCGAAAACCAAGCTTTAGTATGAAAAACTTTTTTGCTTTATTTGGTTGAAATCGGTCTACTATATTATAAAGCTGCCATAGCAACGATTGGTCGAAAATGTATACTGAGTATTCAAATTTTTGTTGTTTCTAGAGATACCACAATCAGACTCACAGATTGGGAATTTTCTATTGTCTTATACCTCCTGAAACAATGTTAGATATGTACAGATTTACAATATTTTCTTTAAACCAGGAGTTGCTTTTCCATAGTAAGTACGGGGTCTCCGACTGTCGAGTATGCTCGACTGTAGCACCTCCCACTAGTTTTAGAATAAGTTACTTCTACAACTTAATATCTTTTGACACAAAATTGGATATCAGAAATTTAGGGGCATGGAAATGTTTAAGTCATTAGACTTTTACCTCGTAAAAAGGTTTTTTTAAGAAGATTATGTTACTTAATTACACCCTGTGCCCATTGAAAGTAGTCAAAAAGGGTATAATGGTCCGACCCTATAAAGTATATATATTCTTGATAGCCGTGTCGCTTGAGCCATGTCCGCTTGTCTGTCCGAGTCAAAGGATCCGAGAGACTATAATAGCTAGAGACTTCAAACTTAGTATGTAGGTTCCTGACTACCGGGCGCAGATCAAGTTTGTTTTAAAATTTGGATCAGACCACTATATCATATAGCTGCCATAGGAACGATCAGTCGAAAAGCATGTTTTATTATAAAAAATTTTTTTGTTGCTTGAGATATCTCGCCAAACTGAGACAATATGAGACCAAACTTGGTAAAAGCGGTCTACTATATCATAAAGCTGCCATAGAAACGATCAGTCGAAAATCAAGTTATGGTATGAAAATCTTTTTTGTTGCTTCAGATATGTCAGCCAAACTGGGACAATATGCATGTGGGATAGTCCCATACATCCTGACTAAACTTGGTTAAAATCGAAACACTATGTGATAAAGCTGCCATAGGAACATTTAGTCGAAAATCAAGTTATAGTACGATAAATTTTTTTGTTGTTTGAGGTATCTCAACCAAACTAACAGAATACACATTTGGGAT
>JAWNMV010000724.1:0-17693 GCA_035043635.1 Drosophila rellima
TAAGTGAGGTGTGCTGGTCCAGCGATGAACTAGGCGTTGAAGGCAGGTCCAGCGTTGATTACGTAATTGTAGTCTTCTTATGATGATTACGTTGGAGGGTTTGACTTCACCCCCTTTTCTACTCACTGGCCTTGGGGCTCAGCAATGATCAGAAATATAACAAATTTATTTACGGCAGTGTGCCGGAGTAATGTGGGCTTATTCTTGAATCGTCAATACAAAACTAAAACTGTATTACAAAATTGGATTAAAGCTAAACCTAAAAGTTGGGCGCATGAGCTACAGAGCTACAGCCGGCAAGCCGACTCAGCATAAGCGATAACGCAGATACTTGCAGCATAGTCAAGTATCAGGTTACCGATGCTGACCATTGTGGTCGGGGCGCTGAACTCATGCGTCAGCGGAATATGGTTGGAGTCAATGTGCAAATATTATTATTGTGCAAGATTCTTATACAAAGTATTTATGTGCAATCTTATGTGTTAACTTATATTGGGCAGTAGCGACTACCACAAAATCTATTTCGGTTTCGAAATGTCGCAAATCTCTACACGAGATGGCAGAACATTTCGACATCAGCCTAATATGGGTTCCTGGGCATCAGGACATCTCAGGCAACTGCATAGCAGACGAGTTGGTTAGAAGGGGCACGACTGAAGTTCTCCTTCCGGATAAAGAGGACACAAGTATGCCTCTAGCGACCTGTAAACTCCTGGTCCGCACTCAATCAGACATAATAGGTACCACCCGATGGAAAACCTCCCCAATCGGCCGTGTGGCTCGACTGACTTGGCCTCATATAGACAAGGCTCGATTCTCAGCTCTGTGCAACCTCACCAGAAGCGACTGCTCTCGCTTCTTACGATCCCTGACCAGCCATTGGCTTGTAGGCATTCACGCTCTAAGACTTAACTCTCCATATAACGATTTCTGCAGGAGCTGCAGGGATGAAGATGAAGAAGAATCACCGGAGCACTTCATCTGCTCCTGCCCTTTTCTTAGCAACAGAAGATTCCGCTCCCTTGGTAAGCCCTTCCTAAACAATCTAAGCGATTTTGCGCACTGCCACCTCGCTAAACTAGCGATTTTTCGAAAATGTCGTAAAACAAACGTTTCTAGTTTTTTGATGGAGAATCGATCCACATTCAGAAATATAAGCTATTTTAACGCTTTGATACAAACAAACAAACAAAAGGACTGACTTTTCATCTCATTTTGGGAAGGCGTCTAAATTTTTCAAATTGAATTATCTGTTGAACCAGTGGTCGGATCTCGATGATCTAGGTGTCAATCGACGCGTATTTTTTATAAGAATAATAATAAAATAAATAGTATAAAATTTACCAAAAAGCCCCAACGTCCCCATTTGCTGCAAGCATCTAAATTTCGCCCCTCTCACTTACACCTGATAATCCCACGAACCAGGTGAGTTTCCAAAAGTCTTAGTATGCACTTTTGTTAGTTGAAACTATACCTTTCGATCGGTGTTTTATTTGCTAATAAATTATTCTTTTTGTGTTAGCTTTGTTATATAATGGTTGTATCGTTTGTGTCAGCGCAGGCAAAAGTCTAAGCACTAAGCAAATAACCTATAGAGAACTCATCCCATACAAACGAAATGGCACAAGCGGAAGTCTTGAGATTGAGTAACGCTGAGAAAATTTCAACGGGGACCTGATGTGTTTTTGCGGCCGCTTCAGTCGACTTCCCAGTAAGACTTTGGACCTTTCAAAACGTACTTATAAGTACGTTATTTTTCCGAGCAGAACTACTACCGAAATCTGAAATCTCTAACTCGCTTTTATACAGGGGCGAGACATGGGTCTCAGTAGGAATTTAGAAGGTGCTTTGGCAGGGCCTCCGTTATGTGCCCTGCTAACTAACAGGAGGCAGAAAAGCATATAATGCGGCGTTCGCTTCGAAAAGAATGTGGTTTGGAAGGTTCCTTTAGAACGTTTTTTAGAACGTACATTAAAACACAATAAATATTGAAAAACTCTATATTTTGTATGAAATTAGATAAACAAATAGGTACATGATGAAAAATTTGATTTAAATAAGTTTTTTACTGTTGCTTTGGGCTTCTTCACTTTGATTATTTTCGTTACTTTATTTTCTTCTATCACAATAGCGTCGGGCTGCTGCTTTCCACGCTAAGAGGAATGAAAAAAATGAAAATATTTTTAAGTAACTTATATGATTTTACAATAATGCTATACATAATTATAAGGTTTATACTTACATTTTTAAAAGGGAATCGAGATTTAATAATTCATCAGATTCATATGTACATATAAACATATGTACATACACATGTGCGAATTTATGTATTTATAATTGACGGCACTAAAAAAAATATATAAAAGGAAATATTAATATTTATTTTATTGCAAATTATGAACATATGTATATACTATAAATGCAATAGTATTATGTTGTATTTTTGTACTTAATTGATAAAATTGATAATTGATAATTTCACAAGTTTTTCACATTGTAAAACAACCAATCTTCGTCTGAACTCGACGGCAGCTTCTTCTTTTTTGAGAAGTAAAAACTACAAGCAAATGCAGATCATAAGCGTTTAGAATAACAGAGCCAAAAAGGAAACAGAAACAACACTTTCGCTTTTCTGTATTGCGCACTCTTTTCTGCTAGCTTACAGACTTTGATCCTCTGTTTACGAAAGTAAAGGCTTAACGTTTTAAGCCTGCAGAAATTAAGCCTTCTAATTTTAGTAAATTGCAACTGGTAGCATTTTCTACTTCTAACCAGGAGTTGATTTTCCATAGTAAGTACGGGGTCTCACGGGTCGTTCTGCCGTGTTATAAAAAGAAACTTGTCAATTATGCCTTGACGTTATTAGCATTACAAAAATGTGTAGGTATATAAAAGGAGTGTAAGTTAGAAGTGAAATGCTTCAATATATGACCCTATTAACAAGGTTATATGGGTAGAGTTTCTTTATTCTCCGCCTTTTCCTTCTACCACGTAAGTTCCTAGAAAGGACATTCGGGTGGTTTCTAAGTTTAGTCTGGTATTTTTCCACTTGAGTATTAATGACATCTCCAATCAGAGGAACGCAAAGATCTTTACTTATCTCAGCTGTCCGCACGAACCAGTCAGCTCCATTGATTTGTCTCAAAATTTGGCATTTCGCAGCTATTCCATAGACCTGGAGCCCATAGCGTCAAACCGGAGCAGAAACCATTTGTAGATCAGAGATTTGTTGCACAGGGATAACGTTTTTGTACGGCAGAGGAGCCAATTCATTCGTTTACATTTTAAAGGAATGGAGTTAATAATCCCGGACACTTGACATTTAATGGTTAGCCTACGATCTACCATAACGCCAAGGTACTTGTGAACCTGGCTCTGCTGCACAAGTTGGTCCAGTAGAAAGACGCCAGGGCTAGACTCTTTCCGCAGCGTGTGCGTTACTAGAGCACATTTCTCGGCATTAATACCAATTTGTGGCCCAAACCTCGAATAAGGCAAGATACTCTTGGAGAACATCAGTAGCTTCATATACACAGCTATTCCTGGCAAGGATGGCAGTATCATCAGCAAAGGTCGCCACCAATAGATCCTGACGACGATCCAGCGGAAGGTCCCTGGCCGTGGGCATATCATGGGTGAACAAACTGTATAGAGTGGGGCCCAGAACACTACCTTGAGGAACTCCAGCAGAGATGCGCTAAGTGCTTGAAGACACTCCATCCTGAACGCTTTGATTTTTGACAGAAGTCCCCAATGCCATACCCTGTCAAAGGCTTGCTGAATGTAAGCGGCTACCGCGTAATCTTTAGCTTCGAAACCATCCAAAATATGATTAGCCACACGGTGTAATTGCTCTGGCGTACCCTGCTTTAACCTGAAACCGAACTAAAACTTAGGGATGGCACTCATCAACATAGGAGAATCTCTAATTTTTTTTAAGATGCATTTTTCCAAAATTTTGCCAAAAGCCGGAAGAAAGCTGATTGGACGGTACGAGTCCAGCCGGTCAGGGGCTTACCGCTTTTGTGAAGCATTACGATTCTAGCCTTCTCCAAGCCAGGGGAATGTACCCAAGGCAAGGGTAGCATTAAAAATAAGAATCAGGAACAATACAGCCTTGACTGGGAGCAACTTAATAGACCTGTTATCAAAACCATCCTCTCCAGGGGATTTTCCAGCTTTAAGGCGCTTAATTTCATAAAATCCTTCAGAAAATGTGATAGGCGGTAACGAACATGCGCTACTTTCAGGGCCCTATTAAGAGGAACAGTTTCAACAAGTGGGCTCCGGCTACAGTCGAGTGTGCTCGACTGTAGAATACCCTGTGCCCTGGCTCTCCGATAGGTCATACGTATGTGCGCTACGTTAGGCATGCCAAAGTTGTGATGATGCGGCATTCACTTTTTGACTAATTGTTCGTATTACATCTATGTGATCTAGTTAACCGATTTAAACCAAATAGCAAATTCTGAATCTTTGAGTTTGGTTGACTTATCTCTAAAAACAACAATAATTTTCATACTATATCTTAAAATTCGCTCCTATGGCAGCTATTTGATATCAGATTTTAACCAAACTTGGTCGGGATGTACAATACCATCCCAAACGCGTATTTTGTTAGTTTGGTTGAGATACCTTAAACAACAAAAAAGTTTTTCATACCAAAACTTGATTTTCGACTGATCGTTCCTATGGCAGCTATATGATGTAGTAAACTGATTTTAGCCAAGTTTGGTCAGAATGTATGGGACCATCGCACATGCATATTGTCTCAGTTTTGCTAAGCAACGAAAAAGATTTTCATACCAAAACTTGATTTTCGACTGATCGTTCCTATGGCAGCTATATTATATAGTGCTTCGATTTCAACCAGATTTGATCAGGATGTATAGGACCAAACCAAATGCATATCCTGCTTGTTTAGTTGTGATATTTCAGACAAAAAAAAAGTTTTTCATACTAAAACTTGATTTTGTACAGATCGTTCCTATGGCAGCTATATGATATAGTGGTCCGATCCAAATTTTAAAATAAACTTGATCTGCGCCTGCTCTCCAGGAACCTACATACCAAGTTTGAAGTCTCTAGCTTTTATAGTTTCTGAGATCCTTTGACTCAAACAGACGGACGGACAGACAGACGGACATGGCTCAATCGACTCGGCTATTGATACTGATCAAGAATATATATACTTTATAGGGTCGGAGATGCTTCCTTCTGCCTGTTACATACATTGTACAAAACCATTATACCCTTTTTGACCATTTTCAATGGGCACAGGGTATAAAAAGGGTAAAGCGATCCTCCAAGCTACACGAAAAAGCTTCAGCCCTATCCAACGGTGACTCAGCCCAAGTACCATCAGGCAACCGGAGAGGAAACTTCGGAGCAGCCTGTCTCTTGAATCGACGAGTAAGTTTCCAGAGAGCAAACTTAGAGCCTTCGTCAGCAGTAGCTCTCTCCAGCATAGCATCAATAGACTGTCTTTTTAGCATTGTCAGCTCACAAGAAGACCCGCAAAAGTAGGCGAGGAAAGGGAATGCTGACGAGCATTGGGAGCAGCAGATACACGAAGAGGCGCAGAACCAGCAGCCGCGAACCTCACTTTGTCAACCAGAAGTTGTACCGCAACATCGACATCATCAGATGACATCACCAGAGGCAAAATCCTGCACCTTCCAGGGAGCCGAGAGATCGAGGAAGAGATGAAGGCAAGGAGAGGCAAATGATCAGAAATTAATTTATAACTAAAAAAGTCCAGGCACGAAGGAGAGCTTTGTCTATTGAAGGGAAAGAAATTGGGTCTTCCAGTAGCCAGGATTTGAGCAGAGCAGCCAACAAGCACATCGTGAAAAGCAATATATGTGGGACTGCCTGTTACATCCTGCAAATTTGGTCAATATCAGATGACTATAGGAACAATCTGATGAAATTAACCTTTAGAAAGAAAAAACTTTTTGGTTTTTTATGATATCTTAACCAAACTGACAGATAGTCTATATGGGACTAACTGATACGTCCTGACCAAATTTGGTCGAAGTCGAATGACTATATCTTATAGCTGCCATAAGACTGCGTTTTGCGAGATTCGACCTCTAAGTGGGTCAAATTTGGGGTCAAAGGTCACGGAATTTCTTAGTATGAAAATCTTTTTTGTTTCTCAAGATATCTTAACCAATCTCCCAGATTGTATATATGGGACTGCCTGTTATATCCTGACCAATATTGGTCGATGTCGGATGTCTATATAATATAGCTGCCATAGGAACAATCGGATGAAATTAACTTTTAGTATGAAAACCTTTTTTGTTTTTTAAGATATCTTAACCAAACTCACAGATTGTATATATGAGACTGCCTGTTACATCCTGACCGACTTTGGTCGATGTCGGATGACTATATCCTATAGCTGCCATAGGAACACTCGGATGAAATTAACCTTTAGTGTTGAAAACTTTATTGTTTCTCAAGTTATTTTAATCAAACTCATAAATTGCACGTTTGCCACATGCTTTCACAGCCTGACCAAATTTGGTGGATGTCGGATGACTATATCCTATAGTTGCCATAGGAACAATTGGGTGAAATTAACTTTTGGTATGAAAAACTCTTTTGTTGCTTAAGTTATCTTAACCAAATCACAGATTGTATGTTTGGGGGTGTCTGTTATATCGTGACCAAGTTTGGCAGCTGCCATAGGAACAATCGATTGGAAATTAACTTTTAGTACGAAACTCGCAGATAAGCTCATCTTTCCAAATCTCTACTATTTCACGAAATTTAGCTTTTTCCCGCCAAATCTGACTATTTTCGGAATTATCACAAAATCTGATAATTAGGCAAAGTCCAATTACAGGGAAAAAATAATTATAGCAATGGACACAAACTTAAAATTTATATGAATTTAAACAAAAAATGTTTTATTATGTAAAATTTTGATTTAGTAAAATTTTTACAAACCGGATAACTAAAGACCAGCCTTTCAATTCTGCGAGCGGAGCGAGCCGGGGGTTGGCGAACGAAGCGAGCAGGGGCAAAGCCGAGTCGTCTATAAATATTTAAATAACCTTGAAAATTTGTAATTACAAATTTGACTCTTACAGGGTATGAGAGTCTAGATACAAAATCTTATTCGCATCAACGAAAAAGCAAATCATCGTTGCAAATTCTCTAAATACGACACATGCAACCCATACATATATGCAAACAGATCGGTGGTTGTGGAAGGGAAAGCTTTGCCCAAAAATCGTCGTGAAGAAATTCACGCATACAAATAGTCGGCCAATCGCGCTTTCAGTCGACTTTGGGCAAATCTTTACCCTTCCACAACCGGTTACCATACTTTGTAAAAATTTAACTGCAAATATTGACTGATATGTCTTATTTAATTTTAATATATATTTTGGCTAATTTCTAAAAGTATTTATTTCTGTTTTAATTTAAGCATTTTATTTAATCTTGTATACAATTAAAACAAAATTGATTTCAATATTGAACCTATCAAGTGAACATATATTTTTGTTGTTTTTTTTTTAAACAACATGAACTAAACAATATTGTAATAATGTAATATTTTCATTAATATATGGGTGTTTAGTTCAATTTAATTATGAATTATTATTATTAAATGTATAGTGTATTCAATATTCAGGTAAGTCGCGCAGAAATCTAATGTACGCAATGTTGAGATCTATCAGTGTATGTTTGTGCACAGGGAATGGGATCGCACCAGTGGTGCCATATTCGATTTTTCCCGTCAAATCTGGATTTTTTAAAAGGCCATTTGCTAGAAAAATTTGCAAACAGCGGGCAACGGGAATTCTGGCTTTTTTTTGTTTTAAAATGCTTTTTTCAGATTTTTTTGTATATACCAAAAAAAAAAATATGAAAAAATGATTGATTTGAAACAATCCCAAAGAACATCGATAAGCCAATTTTTATAATTGCGTCTCTGTCGTAAGCTAATGTGAAGTGAGTTCCTTTGAAACAATTCGAGTGATCATAAAATATTAATGTCAAAAGATTATAAACAGAAATAAAGGAAAAATTGGAAGCGGAAACAATACTTTTGCAGAGCTGGCTAAGATTGGCATTGATATATTATCGTTGCGTTGGTCTAACGCCGAAGTGGAGCGCATATTTAGCCAAGTCAACCTTGTAAAGTCAAAACTGCGAAATAAACTACACTTAAGTACACCTTACAGTGTACTGTATATAAGGTAATTGGTTCAATTGTTTGCTACTTAAAATTGATGAAGTTCTTCACATCTTATGAATAACACAGCAGCTGCTGCTCAAATTGTTCAATTTCGTTGTGATCACAATATCTCTCTCGGGAGAAAATACAGAAACTAAATGAATTAAAAAACTAGCTTTTTATTTGGCTCTTATTTTTAGTTTTTCAGCTTTTTTGCATCGTTGCTCCCGTCAAAAACATCTTTTTTTTTAAACTAAAGTTGGCAACACTGGATCGCACTCAGCACGCGTAGAGAAATCATACAGAATGAGAATATTTATCTCATCCTCTTTGTACATACAAACCCTGATACAGCCAGACAAAGACAGTAATAGTCGAGGGCCGAGCCCGATCTGTTGGAATGTGTGAATCTTGCAATAAATGTGCACATATGTATGGGTTGCATGTGCCGTATTGAGAGAATTTGCAACGATACTTTGCTTTTTCGTTGCTGCGAATAAGATTTTGTATGTAGACTCTCATACCCTATACGAGTTAAATTATTAATAACAAATTTTCGAGGTTATTTAAATATTTATAGATGATAAAACAAATCTTTGCATTGGTTTGATCATCAACCTTTACGAATTTATTAAATTTAGTGATTTTTTTTGTCTAAAATAATGTGGGTAAAAAATTTTGAGGACAGAGGGTATTTCATAGTGCGCATTTTTTCAGTTTCGCTGGCTTTGCATGTTATGAGCTCTGCCAGTCGAATGCCACAAAAATGAAGTCCCTTCCGCGGAGCGTCCACTCTCAAAATATTTTGCCAGCCGAGAGTGGACGCTCCGCAAGCAATAACGAAAGGCACATTCGTTTGTATGGTATGAGTTCTGTATAGGTTATTTGCTAAGTGGTGGTGTTATGAACAGCTTGGGCCGCGCCGGCTGGCTCATTGGTACTCAGGATAAGTCCATAACTACACGATACACAAAACAGCTGTTGACATACGGAACTAAACAACACTATCACAACAAGACTACAAAATCAACAACATTCACAGCAAATCCTGGAATAAACATCAATACGGTAACTAAGCTCAACGAAATCAACAATAGCAAACACTGATCCACTAGTCCAAACACTTGTTATTTTAAAAGTGTGATTTGTGTATCGCCTAAATTCTACCTTGACCTACTTAAAGAGCTCTCTGGGTGGTATAAGGGCGATATATGTGTCATGAATTTGATATGTGTAGTAGCATAATTGTACATATACATACCAGAGAGCTGCAACGAGTAAGCAGTTTTCGCTCAGGCTCGAATATCTACTTGTGTTCGTTGTGATTTCTTACTTGTTGTGAATCGTTAACACAAACGGATCAGAAAAGGAGTAACAAATCGCATCAATACTCGCATCATGATGCGAGTTACTCGTTTTTAAAATGTGCGCGACGGAGCGGGCAAGAGAGAGCAGCAGCAGCCTCGCTGAAGTCTACCTAACTGTGTCGATCTACCCAAATGTGCGAGCAAAAAAAAAAGTCTACACTGAAAGAAATTATTGAGCAGCAGAATAATTATATTATAATAAACCACTTTTTTAAAATCATAAAGTTCTCAAACCTACTTTATAGTTTCACTCAGTGTACAAATTGCCGCGGCGCACACACAAGCCGCGCCTTTGCTATGTTGTTGCTGTTCATTTTTATGACGGTCATAAATGAAAAGGGTCGACAATGCCTCGACTCGAGTCGTGTGTGCGACGTCGCCTGCCCCTACCCCGCCAACCCCCTGCGTGCCTACCGCTGATAAACACACATTACACATTACATTTTAAGATAGGTTAAGTTTTCTAATTAGTTTCATATTTTGGCAATTAAGCTGACTTTTTGATTTTAAATTATTTATCACAATAAACAATATTAATAGAGCAAAACGACTATGTTTACTCTGTGGTACGGAAAAGTGACAACTACTGGAAAGTTCTGCTGCTCGACTCCTTCTACATCTATCAAATGATATGTGGGAGGACAAGAGGAACGGAATTACTCAATAATGGCCATGTGTAGTTTACTGCTCCCTCGCTCTGCTGCGAAGGGCAGCCGCAGTTGACCTCAGTCAATGTAGAACTCCCTACAGAAATGTTTGGCAGCAACGTGGTCGGTGAAAATATTTTCAATTCCTTCTTTTTCAAATTTCAAACCACCGTTGCTTCCAGTGTACTCTCGTACAGGCCAAGGGCATGAAGGGCTTCAGCTCATATTCGCCGTACCACTCTAGTATAGCTCTCTCAGGGCGAAATGGCTGATCTTGCCTAGAGCTAGATAAAAATTCGAGGGTCACCACATTCTCGTAATCTGTACCCGCCAACACTTATCGATAATTCCTTAATTTAAACAAATACATGCATATATCGTCTATGCCGATAATCATTTGGGCTGGCACAAACGATAAAAAAAAAACTGTACATAACAGTGGCGCAACGAATTTTGAAATGTAATGTTTGCCGCCACAGGTAGGACGGGTACGCTGCGGTATAAGAGCCAAGCCGCCGATATGTGCGTCCATTTTTCTGGTTTTGCTTTGATTCGTGTCGTGTTAAGTTTTGACAATCGTTGATTCGATGATTGTGATTGTTCGCCCGGTGGGAATTAGTTTACAACCCCCCTGAGGTTACTGCTAGCCGGCATTGCCCCAGGAAAAGAAGCCGAGACGTGACAATATGGCGAACAAACTGGATATGGAACTCGTGTTTGGGTCTCCCGACGGCGTAGCATACGGCCCAAAAATAAATATAAATATGAAGCAAAAGATGAAATGCTCTCGAAGGCATGTTTTGTTTAACGGGCCGATCTGAAGCGGTGACTTGTAGGAGGCATGGTAGCTCACCTTTAATTGCACATGGAAGAGTCGACCAGTGAAGTTATCATGATTGTAATTGTCTAATACTCTCGTAATTGTCGTAAGGTAACCTACTTTGTTTTTTTTTGCATTTTCTGGTTCCGCCTGTCCATCTCACATGTGCCTATGATCACGGTGACCCGTGACGAGAAAGAACCTCTCACGCGCTGCATCGTAGACATCGGTAGTCAGCTAGATGGTCCATTGTGACCCGTGAAGAATAAGATACTCACACGCGCTGCATCATGGACTTCAAGCCCATCGCGGGCAGAAAGAAAGAAAGGAAATATATATAAAAAGTAAACAAAGTTTTTGAAGAAACGAAGTATTCTTAACTGCCGATCATCAGTTAAGCGGATGATCTGTGCAGTTGACAATACTCACGTGGTTGTTTTCATACCTGCTTTGATTTGATTTTTTTGTGTTCCGGGCACCTATCGAACTTTGAGTTAGCGTAGTATTTAGCCGGCTATCTCCGACTGAATGCGATCCCCTCCTCATATTTTGTAAATTTATTTTCTGGAAAGAATTTTTGGTTTTTTTTTTGCATTATTATATTTTTTTTTTGTCATAGTTCAATAAATATTTATTCGATTATTTGTTAAAATAAATTTATTTATTTATTGTGTATCGATTATATGTTTTTCAAAGTATATATATGTATTTATTGTTTAGTATTCATATATTATTCAATGGATATTTATTTATTCATTGTTTAATATTTATTCGGTAAGCATTATTTATTTATTGGTAGGCATTTGTATATTTATTTATTTTTTGGCAAATTCTTGTAAATGTATTTATTTACATTTAAGCAAAATTTATTAATTTCTATACAACTATTTAACCAATTATTTATGATGAGTCTGAGATTTATGGAGGTAATGAAGGCCATTAATGACGTGTTCGTCCCCAATTGGCTGTCTTTGACGTAGAAGCGACCGAAGAGCAGTTTTTATGCTTAGATGTGGAGGCAGGGCCTCCTCCAGCATCACGGTCACAGCAAGGCGCAAGGCCCAAGCAGATAGCCAGAGTTGATGAATGTGTCAAGGCACCGCCTAATCCTGAGGTAGCCCCTGCACGAACAGTCGTTCCCAAATCGCGTTCCCAGAGCGCGTTAGCGCAGCAAGACAACCGGAGCTCGAGGTTGAAGAGGCTCGAGTGTTGCAACGAGGACAGCGTAGGGCAGGATGTTTGAACTGTAGGCTGGCAGATCACGAGTTCCGCAACTGCATGGCCAAGGAAAATACTTTGCTACCGCTCTGGCAGACCCGACAAATTTGGCCCTCAATGAATAGCGCGATAAGAGCGGGAGAATTGCGCCCGAGAATGAATCTCGAGAAGAAGTAGGCATAGATCTAGTTAAGGATAGAAAAAAGGCATGTCAATTAGGGAATAAGTTTAGAGGCATACGGCACTTACCTTTAGAAGAAAGAATTACCGCAAACGATAATGATGACGTACCGTCGACGAACCGGTTCCAAGCCATTCTAAAGTCAAGGTCGCATTTCAGCGACTGAATAACAACAAAGCATCAGGCCTATCGGCTGAGTTTTTCAGGGCTGGTGGCGATGAGTTGGTAGGGATCATGCATCAAATCATCAGCTAGATTTGGCTTATGGAGAGCATGTCCGTCGATTGCTCTTATAGTCTTCTATCAGTTTCATATAAGGTTCTCACGAGCCACTGGCTGAGGCCCTGATTGAAACTTATCAGTGCAGGTCAGACCTGGTAAATCAGATCTTTCCACTAAGCCAAATCCTAGGGAAGTCTTATGAGAACTAAATCGACACATACCATCTTTTTGTCGATTACAAGGCTTCTATCGATAGCCCACAGTGAGATCGCTTAGACGCCGCCATATCTGAACTTGATATTCCTGCAAAACTAACGAGGCTTTACAGAATGACATTGAGCAACACCATCAGCTCTATCAAGGTGAATATGACCAATCCAAACCATTATTACCAATCGTGGTCTAAGACAAGGTGACTCGCTCTCTTGTATGCTCTTCAATCTTCTGATGGAGAGTATTATAAGAAAAGCCGGAGTACATCGGACGGGCAAAATTTTGAAAAATAGATGTGTTCAGCTCCTTGGATATGCTGATGATATTGATATCATTGGCTGCACCAAGCGTGATGTAACCGCGGCTTGGCAGTAAATATGGGCAAGACACAGTTTTTGGTGTGCTCTAGCAGAGAATCGCGGCGTCAAGGAATTATCTACCTTGGATCTTCTGTGACTGGTTGCAATTATTTCAGACTAGAGATTAAAAAAAGAATTATTAGGAAAATCAGAAGTTGAGCCCTCTCTCGAAAGACGAAGACAACAAATTAAAAGACGCTCATCCTTCCATTACTTCTTTATGGTGCGGAAGCCTGGACAGTATCACAATCTGATGCAGCTGCTCTTGGGGTGTTCGAGAGGAAAATTCTTCGCAAAATCTATGGACCTGTTTGCGTTGGCAGTACCTATCGTATCTGGCTAAAAGATGAGCTGTATGTGTTATACAGTGATGCTGACATAGTCAGTCGAATGAACGCACAGCGACTTCGCTGGCTGGGTCATGTTATTCATATGGAAGAAGGAACTCCAGCACGTAAGGTGTTTGATGCGGTAGTAGGCGGACAACGAAGGAGAGGAAGACCCCGGATAAGTTTCCAGGACCAACTGACTGAATCCCTGTCAACCCTTAGGGTTACCAACTGGAGAAGACGCGCGCTAGACAGGGACGAGAGCAGGCATATCGTGCATCAGGCCATGCCCAATAGGGGATACAGGCCATATAATAATAATAATCCATTGACTTGCATTGAAGAGTTTCTGTCGCGCGTGGATCAGACGTACTTAATCTTTACCGCCGATCTAAAATTCGGCTTCTGGCAGATCGAGTTGGATGGAGAGAGCAAGGCGTGCACGGCTTTTACGGTGCCTGCGTGACCACTCTAGCAGTTCGTCATGATGCCTTTTGGGTTGTGCAATGAGGCACAGCGTCAATGTCGTCTGATGGATAAGGTGATCCCAACCAAGCTGAGGTCCAATGTGTTTGTATATTTAGACGACTTGCTGATCATCGCACCCGGCTTCGAGACACATATGGTGTATCTAAATCAGGTTACTGAGTGCCTGAAAGCAGCGTATTTAACAATTGGGCTAAAGAAAACTCAGTTTTGCTTCAAGTCTCTTAATTACCTGGGTTTCATTATAGCAGGAGGTACATTACAAACTGATCTGGCCAGAGTGACGGCCATAGAGAAGATTCCCGTGCGCGAAGTTCTTTCTTTCTTGGGCACCACGTTATGGTACAGGCTGTTCATTCGGAACATCGCTTCCTTAGCAGTGCAACTCACGGATACACTGAAGACCAGAGGTGAGAAGAAGTTCGTTTTGAGCGACGACGCAGCAAAGGCAGTACAAGCATTAAAGAAAGCCATGACGACCGCTCCAGTTTTAGTTCACGTTGATTTTCAGAATCGATTTTACATTCAGTGTGGTGAATCCGGGCATGAGTGAGTAACCGCTTATTTCTCGGAGAGCCTCAATTTGCACCAGCTCTATTACTGGGTCACCGAGAAAGGGTTTCTGCAGTCTTCCGAGGTCGATCCGAGCGAAACTTTCATATTCCAGACGAGCGAGTTCAAATCGGGAATAAATTTGGGAGGTAGAGGGGAACAAGAAGTGCTTTCAAGCGCGAGATGGTCAACATGCTTGAAGAAGAGCTGGACGGCGAGGAGAGCGCACGAGGAACATACGGTGGCACGAGGCGGGGTAGCCATTCGCTGCGTATTTTTCGAAGTATTTTTTGCCAAAGAT
Source organism: Drosophila rellima (assembly GCA_035043635.1). Taxonomy (NCBI): domain Eukaryota; kingdom Metazoa; phylum Arthropoda; class Insecta; order Diptera; family Drosophilidae; genus Drosophila; species Drosophila rellima. The sequence goes on from JAWNMV010000724.1 coordinate 14,893, forward strand.
GGCAGTCCAGGTAGCGGAGCTTGTTCGGAGTTGCGGGCTCTTTAAAGAGACGAAAGCGACCAAATTTAGGGTCAGGTTGGAATAGGCGCTAAGGTGCTGACGGACAGTCCGTTCCAAAAGCTCTACATCGATTTCTTGGCAAAATATCCAAGTTCAAAGTGAGTTTAAGCATGGCTCTTAATCGTGGTGGATCATTTCACCAAATTCTTGAAGGACTTGCGTGACGCGACCGCAAGCTGCGTGGTGACGTATCTGGTGCAAGAGGTTCCTTAAGCTTGGTGTCCCTCAAGTTATTAATTCGGACAATGCCCGACAGTTTACGGGGAAAGTCTTCGAGGAAATGACCCAAGCTTATGGAATTAACCATTTGCGAACCGCAGTATACTCAACAAAAGCATTGCAGCAGAGCGTGTTAATCGGTCAGTATTGGTAGTGATTAGAGACTACCTGGAGACTGACCAGCGGGAGTGGGACCTGTATCTCCCGGAGATCGAGGTAGCGTTGCACAATAGCGTTCATACGGCGACTGAGGTAACTTCTTTCTTAGCGTTGTTTGGCCAAATTTTATGTTGAACGGCACACAGCACGCACTACGACGCAAACTCAAATCAAATTCGCGTCGTGAGGCAAGGCAGACAGGCAGAGGCTCATCCTGGAGAAGATCCAAAAGCATGCCGCGTACGAGCGAAGCAGCTTGCGGGGCATGAAGTTTTTCGACGCAACTTCAGCGGAGTCCACTTGTTTTGTCTAAATTGTCAGAAAAAAGGTTATTTAAACAAAACACTCATGCCAAGCATAAATGCTACCAGCCATTAAATGGTAACGCTCCCCTTTCCATTCTTTCTGTGTATATTGCCAGTCGCCTTTCGCACCCTTCGTGATGCTTTCGTCACTAGCGCGGACTACCGTCCGCAGTGATATATGAATTATATTTCTCTAATGACTGACAACTAGTTTGATCTTATAGTTTGTAAATGGCATTTTCATTCGATTGCTTACCTGAGAGCCTTTGCCAAAGTCAACTCCCAATATTCAAGTATATATACAGGATGCATAAATAAATTACTTAAATTATCAGGTACGCAGCTACGTTGGTGTAAAAATAGTCAAACTTTCAATCGCAGAAAAATATTGACATATAGTAGCCACGGGTAGGCACGAATATTATTCTGAAACGATCATAATATTAATTTGACCTTATTTCTATGACAGGTATATGATATAGTAGTAGTTAAGCAAAATTTGATCAGGATATTAAGGACCATCCCTCTGTGTAAATAAAATTTTTTCCTAAGCTCGGTTTTCTCCTCTGTCTAGAAATCGTAGTTGGATTGCCAATCCGCTACTGCCGTCTCCCATTCCAATTAGTGCTTAAACTACGGCATACGCCAAGCGAGCCTATTGGAGGAGACGGCACTGTATTTTGTTTTGGGAATCTAGAGCTGCATTGGCAGCGGAAATCTCATCGAGGGAAAGTGGAAAGAAAGGCGCTCAAAACACCAATTTCTCTCATCGTCAAACAACCCCTATTTATTTTCATCAGCGGTCAATAATTTTGGTAGGCCCTTGCGGCCAAAAAGAATCAACCCGTTAATATAATAATTTTATTAAAACAAAAAGGCATAAATTAATAGTTTAACCAGTGGCAAAACAAAACTATAATTACAGTGCAAAAAAGTGAAAAAGAAAAAAAAAAGTAATAATACAAAAGTAAAAGTGTAATTGTTTCAGTGCTAAGTATGAGTACAGTGAACCCCAGTTCAGTACAGTACAGTGAAAAATAAAAATTTTAGCCAGCACACTATCAGTGCTAATGCACGTTTACCAATCAGGTAAACAGAAAAATTATTTTAATTAATGTTGGTACTGTTCCCATCAGCGAGGTTTGACTATACCTATATACAAAAACATACACCTAAAAAAAAATTTAATTAAAATAAATAAAATTTGCTTATCTGAAAAAATAAAAATTTTCTAAAAAAAAAAAAATAGTAAAAAAAAAACACAAGCACCTGAAACAAATCAATACCGAAAAATTAAATAAATAAGAAAATAAGTTGCATAGGAAAATACAAAGAGAATAAAAGTTTTCGAAGTGCCACATAACATATTAAAAACAACCTAATATAAAATTTATTCAAAAACAACAACAACAACAGCAACTATCATCGCTCTGGAAGGCCTTTCATCGTGATTCGTGCATGTAAGTTTGTTTTGATATTGTTTTTGGCACTGATAAGAAGTGCAGATGAGGTCGGATCTGAGAGCTTAAGAAAAAAAAACCTCCGTTATCGGATCGTCCGCTGCTTTCGTTTGATATTCGTAATTGCTTGCGTTGATCTAAGGAACCAAAACAAAGACGGCGATTACCGCGATGAATTGGAAGGTGTTTGCAACATGGCTAGACTTCTGCTAGACATAATCGTCTGTTATCAGTCTGCAGTGTAAAGCAATAAGTAGTTGATAAATGGGGGTTTCAGCACAGTTTTGGAGGTGGGGGTTAAGGGTCATTAATTTTCGTGGTGAGGGATTAGTCATGCATGGTTGCACAAAGGGTTGAAAGGTGGGGGTTTAGTTATGCATTTTTGCATAAAGGGTTGAAAAGTGTGGGTGAGGGGGGGTTGTGTCGATCGTAAACAAGTGTTAGTGAGATGATAGTTTGACAGGTGGTGGGAAAAGTGTCCTAATATTTGGTATGCGAGAGTTAATTTATGACCTCCTTAGGTTAAGACTGTGAATTAGGGTGAGGATGAGGGTGTGTGTGCGATCCACGTGCGATCCCGGTATGTGTTTATGTGTAT
>JAWNMV010000728.1:0-16211 GCA_035043635.1 Drosophila rellima
CGACTGTAGCCGGCGTCCACTTGTTTTCTATCAATATAGTTAAAAAAAAAAAAAAATTATATTTATGTATTCATAGATATGGATTGCGTATGGCTGATAAATGTTGCTATAACTATGAAGTGCCTGCAAAGTACCTTGAAAAGATCGACATTCAGCGCTGACGCCGAGCCTGACAAGCACTTATAATCTGTTGATTAAGAGAAGAAATACCTTTAATCTAAAAAAGTATTATTCATATAACTTAATTTTGATTTTCTAGCTTTTTTTAAACTCTGATCTTCTCAGGCCCTGAAAAGTTGGCAGCACTGATTTGAGTAAATGTCAAGTGCGAATTGCCGACGCGTCGGCTGTTCACCGATCGGTTATGTCTAGGCGATAAATGGCTTAGCAAGAGGCATTTTTATTGCAAGCAGTAGTATGACTTAAAACTTGAACGCAGACGCATGCGTTGCGAGTTTGGTCGTCTGAATTTGAGTGCGATGTGCATACATGTATATATGTATGCATATGTAGGGAAATTAATTATACAGAGCATACAACATTGGCGTAGCATGCATTTTTACTTTTGACTTTGCGCCGTTATCTTTAACATGATCATACATTTTTCCAGTACAAACCAACTTATTTATTATGAAAATTAGAAAAACATTTTAAAATTATGTTTGTATTATTTGATTTGATTTTCAAAATCAGAAATGTCCAATGCACAAAAACCTTTCCACATAGAAGAGATCACTTTGTATACACTGTGCGGGTTAATGTATGTATGTATTAAGTTTGTTAAAAATATGTAACAGGCAGAAACAGGCGTAACATACCCCATAAATTATATATATTCTTAATCAGCATCAACAAGCGAGTCGATATATACCGTGTCCGTCTGCCTATCTGTCCATATAAGCGAAAGGATTTAAGAGATGGCATTAGCAATAACTCCAAAATTTGGAATATAGACTTCCTATAATGACAGGCAGGATTCATGACTTTACCTTCAACTTTTTGCAGGTACATACAATTTTTGCCGCATCGAACAGCATGTAAGTACCTAGACGCAGGGTATCTTACTGCCGAGAACACTTGAAAGTTCGTTTAGTTGTCTCCGTTCCAATGTTGTGCCATTCATCAATTAAAGCTGTCTTAAGCTCGGATTTTGTGGAAATGGCCTGTTTTTTTTTTACTATTGTGTTAAGCTCATCCCACAGACTTCGAATTGGCTTGAGGCCTGGTGGTATGTGCTACACTATAATTTTAACCGTGTTGGTCCAAAAGCCGTCGGTGTCGTGTGAGCATGCGAAATTTTAAGGCGTCGGTGCGAAACCGACGCTCACCGATGAAAATAGAACACGTCCTATTCCATCGGTTTTTTACGTCGGTCAAATCGTGCCATCAACATCAATACGTTCACATTACATTTTTTGGGTATTTTTTTGGTGCTTTTCGGAAAAAATAAAGTGTGCATGGAGTAAAAGTATGTTGAGTGTGACCAGCTTCCCTTAGAACAGAAAACCGATGGGATTTTGGTCTGAACACCGATGCGAATACTCTGAATGGCAAAATTCACCGTCGGTTCAAAAGTGGCGCTAACAACAGTTTTATCATTTATAAATCTTTTATTAACCTCAAAAATTTGTTATTAAAAATTTAGCCGGTACAGGCTATGAGAGGTTACATACAAAATCTTAATCACAGCAACGAAAAAGCAAAGCATCGTTGCAAATTCTATCAATACGGCACATGCAACCCATACACATGCGCACATTTATTGTAAGATTCACTCATACAAGCAGATCAGGCTCGGCCCTCGACTATTACTGTCTCTGTCTGGCCATATCAGGGTTTGTATGTGCAAAGAGTATGAAAGATGAATATTCTCATTCTGTATGATTTCTCGACGCGAGAAGAGTTCGCTCTCATTCCCTTTGTACACACATACACTATTATTGCGTACATTAGATACTTAGCTTATAGAACCCAACTTAATGAAGACAGTCATATGTATTTAAACCTTTATCTTTACAACAAAGGTAAAAAGCTACTAGTGAAATATACTGGTGCCATATTGAAAGAATTTGCAACGATGCTTTGCTTTTTCGATGCTCCGATTAAGATTTTGTATGTAAACTCTGATACCCTGTACGGGTTAAATTCTTAATAACAAAATTAAAGGTTAAAAAAAATGAATAAATGATAAAACAAATCATTGCATTTGCTTGAGGGTATTTCATAGTGCGCATGTTTTTAGTTTCACTGACTGCAAGCTACGAGCTTTGCCAATCAACTGAAGCAAGAAAGAAGGGCCACATTGGTATGCGTGAGCGGCCTGCTCTCACGAACGCACCTACGGAGATAAGTGTGGGTCAGGGCTGCCAATTAACTATTTGCCCGTCGGGTATTTTAGCTGTATTGCGATTACATATTTAAATTAGCAGCCAATATGTTATGTGCGTAAACATTGACAATATAGTCAGTTTTTGGGCGAATAATGATTAGGTGGATGAGAGAGCCAATAAACGTTGTTGGAAACGTTTATTATTTGTGCTCAACCGTTTATTTTTGGCATGGGCCAACATAGAGGTTGAACGCGTTTTCAGAACATTTGAATTGAATTAAATCAACGCAACGAAATAAATTGTATATTGACACATTGTATTAAATATTGCACATAAAGTAATCTTTTAAACTAATTTTCTATCAATATAATTTAAAAAAAAAATTATTTATATTTATGTATTCATAGATATGGATTGCGTATGGCTAATAAATGTTGCCATAACTATGAAGTGCCTGCAAAGTACCTTGAATCGATCGACATTCAGCGCTGACGCCGAGCCTAACAAGCACTTATAATCTCTTGAATAAGAGAAGAATAACCTTTAATCTAAAAAGGTATTATTCATATAACTTAATTTTGATTTTCTAGCTTTTTTTAAACGCTGATCTTCTTAGGCCCTGAAAAGTTGACAGCACTGATTTGAGTTAATGTCAAGTGCGAATTGCCGACGCGTCGGCTGTTCACCGATCGGTTATGTCTAGGCGATAAATGGCTTAGCAAGAGGCATTTTTATTGCAAGCAGTAGTATGACTTAAAACTTGAACGCAGACGCATGCGTTGCGAGTTTGGTCGTCTAAATTTGAGTGCGGATGTATTACATGTATATATGTATGCATATGTAGGGAAATTAATTATACAGAGCATACAACATTGGCGTAGCATGCATTTTTACTTTTGACTTTGCGCCGTTATCTTTAACATGATCATACATTTTTCCAGTACAAACCAACTTATTTATTATGAAAATTAGAAAAACATTTTAAAATTATGTTTGTATTATTTGATTTGATTTTCAAAATCAAAAATGTCCAATGCACAAAACCTTTCCACATAGAAGAGATCACTGTGCGGGTAAATGTAAGAATGTATTAAGTTTGTTAAAAATATGTAACAGGCAGAAACAGGTGTAACATACCCCATAAATTATAGATATTCTTAATCCGTATCAACAAGCGAGTCGATATATACCGTGTCCGTCTGCCTATCTGTCCATACAAGCGAAAGGATCAGAGAGATGGTATTATCTATAGCTCCAAAATTTGGAATATAGACTTCCTATAATGACAGGCAGGATTCATGACTTTACCTTCAACTTTTTGCAGGTACATACAATTTTTGCCGCATCGAACAGCATGTAAATACCTAGACGCAGGGTATCTTACTGCCGAGAACACTTGAAAGTTCGTTTAGTTGTCTCCGTTCCAATGTTGTGCCATTCATCAATTAAAGCTGTCTTAAGCTCGGATTTTGTGGAAATGGCCTGTTTTTTTTACTATTGTGTTAAGCTCATCCCACAGACTTCGAATTGGCTTGAGGCCTGGTTGTCTGTGCTACACTATAATTTTGCCACATTTTAACCGAGTTGGTCCAAAAGCCGTCGGTGTCGTGTGAGCATGCGAAATTTTAAGGCGTCGGTGCGAAACCGACGCTCACCGATGAAAATAGAACACGTCCTATTCCATCGGTTTTTTACGTCGGTCAAATCGTGCTATCAACATCAATACGTTCACATTACATTTTTTGGGTATTTTTTTGGTGCTTTTCGGAAAAAATAAAGTGTGCATGGAGTAAAAGTATGTTGAGTGTGACCAGCTTCCCTTAGAACAAAAAACCAATGGGACTTTGGTCTGAACACCGATGCGAATACTCTGAATGGCAAAATTCACCGTCGGTTCAAAAGTGGCGCTAACAAAAGTTTTATCACTTATAAGTCTTTTATTAACCTCAAAAATTTGTTATTAAAAATTTAGCCCGTACAGGGTATGAGAGTTTACATACAAAATCTTAATCACAGCAACGAAAAAGCAAAGCATCGTTGCAAATTCTATCAATACGGCACATGCAACCCATATTGTAAGATTCACTCATACAAGCAGATCAGGCTCGGCCCTCGACTATTACTGTCTCTGTCTGGCCATATCAGGGTTTGTATGTGCAAAGAGTATGAAAGATGAATATTCTCATTCTGTATGATTTCTCGACGCGAGAAGAGTTCGCTCTCATTCCCTTTGTACACACATACACTATTATTGCGTACATTAGATACTTAGCTTATAGAACCCAACTTAATGAAGACAGTCATATGTATTTAAACCTTTATCTTTACAACAAAGGTAAAAAGCTACTAGTGAAATATACTGGTGCCATATTGAAAGAATTTGCAACGATGCTTTGCTTTTTCGATGCTCCGATTAAGATTTTGTATGTAAACTCTGATACCCTGTACGGGTTAAATTCTTAATAACAAAATTAAAGGTTAAAAAAAATGAATAAATGATAAAACAAATCATTGCATTTGCTTGAGGGTATTTCATAGTGCGCATGTTTTTAGTTTCACTGACTGCAAGCTACGAGCTTTGCCAATCAACTGAAGCAAGAAAGAAGGGCCACATTGGTATGCGTGAGCGGCCTGCTCTCACGAACGCACCTACGGAGATAAGTGTGGGTCAGGGCTGCCAATTAACTATTTGCCCGTCGGGTATTTTAGCTGTATTGCGATTACATATTTAAATTAGCAGCCAATATGTTATGTGCGTAAACATTGACAATATAGTCAGTTTTTGGGCGAATAATGATTAGGTGGATGAGAGAGCCAATAAACGTTGTTGGAAACGTTTATTATTTGTGCTCAACCGTTTATTTTTGGCATGGGCCAACATAGAGGTTGAACGCGTTTTCAGAACATTTGAATTGAATTAAATCAACGCAACGAAATAAATTGTATATTGACACATTGTATTAAATATTGCACATAAAGTAATCTTTTAAACTAATTTTCTATCAATATAATTTAAAAAAAAAATTATTTATATTTATGTATTCATAGATATGGATTGCGTATGGCTAATAAATGTTGCCATAACTATGAAGTGCCTGCAAAGTACCTTGAATCGATCGACATTCAGCGCTGACGCCGAGCCTAACAAGCACTTATAATCTCTTGAATAAGAGAAGAATAACCTTTAATCTAAAAAGGTATTATTCATATAACTTAATTTTGATTTTCTAGCTTTTTTTAAACGCTGATCTTCTTAGGCCCTGAAAAGTTGACAGCACTGATTTGAGTTAATGTCAAGTGCGAATTGCCGACGCGTCGGCTGTTCACCGATCGGTTATGTCTAGGCGATAAATGGCTTAGCAAGAGGCATTTTTATTGCAAGCAGTAGTATGACTTAAAACTTGAACGCAGACGCATGCGTTGCGAGTTTGGTCGTCTAAATTTGAGTGCGGTGTGCTTACATGTATATATGTATGCATATGTAGGGAAATTAATTATACAGAGCATACAACATTGGCGTAGCATGCATTTTTACTTTTGACTTTGCGCCGTTATCTTTAACATGATCATACATTTTTCCAGTACAAACCAACTTATTTATTATGAAAATTAGAAAAACATTTTAAAATTATGTTTGTATTATTTGATTTGATTTTCAAAATCAAAAATGTCCAATGCACAAAACCTTTCCACATAGAAGAGATCACTTTGTATACACTGTGCGGGTAAATGTAAGAATGTATTAAGTTTGTTAAAAATATGTAACAGGCAGAAACAGGTGTAACATACCCCATAAATTATATATATTCTTAATCCGTATCAACAAGCGAGTCGATATATACCGTGTCCGTCTGCCTATCTGTCCATACAAGCGAAAGGATCAGAGAGATGGTATTATCTATAGCTCCAAAATTTGGAATATAGACTTCCTATAATGACAGGCAGGATTCATGACTTTACCTTCAACTTTTTGCAGGTACATACATACAATTTTTGCCGCATCGAACAGCATGTAAGTACCTAGACGCAGGGTATCTTACTGCCGAGAACACTTGAAAGTTCGTTTAGTTGTCTCCGTTCCAATGTTGTACCATTCCTCACTTAAAGTTGTCTTAAGCTCGGATTTTGTGGAAATGGCCTGTTTTTTTTTACTATTGTGTTAAGCTCATCCCACAGACTTCGAATTGGCTTGAGGTCTGGATGTCTGTGCTACACTATAATTTTGACACATTTTAACCGTGTTGGTCCAAAAGCCGTCGGTGTCGTTTTAAGGCGTCGGTGCGAAACCGACGCTCATCGATGAAAATAGAACACGTCCTATTCCATCGGTTTTTTGCATCGGTCAAATCGTGCCATTAACATTAATAAGTTCATATTGAATTTTTTGGGTATTTTTTGGTGCTTTTCTGAAAAAATAAAGTGTGCATGGAGTAAAAGTATGTTGAGTGTGACCAGCTTCCCTAAGCGATGCGAATACTCTAAATGGCAAAATTCACCGTCGGTTCAAAAGTGGCGCTAAATAACCCTCGTGTGAAGCGCTTTTAATGATATTTTCCCCACTAACGATGGGCGCGGGCCTCCTTTTCAAGTTCCGTGTGTTGGTGTTCAAGAGACATTTCTTCTCCACTAGAGGTAAGCACTTGCATCCTTTTAAAATACATTTTCCAAGCCCGATTTTAGAGGGGCAAGGAAATTTTTGCGACACTAGACTCTCACCTCGTAAGAAAGTTTTATTTATGATTCTAATTCTTCTGTGCAATAAATTGGTGGTCCTGTGAAGGACCGATTTCCGGAACACAATCAGTCACATCTTTCAGAAGCGTTATCATAGAGCATATGTACATTCGTGGTCAATCATCAGCATCTTCGGCGTCGTAAAAAGGAGATGGTGGATATGTAATGAGTGCTTTGGAGATTAAAACAACAAAACTACTTGAGACCCCCACTTAATTTTCTCAGAAAAACTCAGAAGTAGGGGATGTGAGATCCTTAATTTTTTTTTCGGCAAAAACCTCAAGCAGTTTTTCTTCGCAGGCACTGCGTAATTCCGGCTGGCGGTACAAGCCAGCCTCATCCGGCGAGACCGACTTCTTTGGCCTCTATTCGCGCCTTCTTTGCTTAATGATAGAATAAAGCTCATCTTCTCGAAAAATTTGAGCTTGTAGGTCTTGCTTTTTAAAGCAGCCAATAATGCATTTATATTTAAAATATATCTATTTTGTATTGAATTGAATTCTCACACAATAGGTGTTGCGCATGCTTTGCCACTTTTCGACAACATCCTTCATGGAGAGGTTCAGCTCCAATGCTATGCTGGTCCACCCGAATTTTTGGTAAAAGTACTAGACAAGATCGACGTGGCAAAATAAACTGCACAGCTCGGGGTTGGTGTTTGGACTGGCTGCCGAGATATTCGCAGTTTTATTAAAACCTTAATCATTATCTTTAAATACTTAAATCTATTACACTAAGAAACCTAAACAATACTATCTTGAATTGGTATAATTTTTGCCGATGCACATGGCGTCGTCTTCTTATCACCCGCAGATGGTGTGAAGACTCCGTATCTGTGCGCAGAACTTTACTAAGGTTTGCGGCATATCGTCAGCGTTTGAGAGAGATAAACTATTCTATCCCAGGGCTTATCTACCTCTAGAGTTTTGGGAACCTTTGGGAAATTTTTGTCTAATAACTATAAGATTAGACATTCTGGCCCTGTTGAAAGGTTTACATTTCAATACAATCTGTTCGTACTTATAATTGATACTTTACAAATTAAGATTAAGCATTCTGGCCCTGTTAAAAGATGTAACTTTCAAATAATCATAAATTCTTATTTTCTAGCACTGTTAAATGGCTTCTATATGTATATGTTTAATTTTGTTAGTTCAAATAGTATATAATGTACGTAGCTCATCTTGTAAGTGTACTAAAAAAACATTTTTTTTAAAAATATATATTGTCTTTTTCATTTTTATATATCTTTTTAGACAATATTTCCGCCACAAATGAACCTTGAGTTCTTTTGATAATTATTTAGATATTTTTCCTTATCAGAGTTTATCTGGCAGACTCTCTTGAATAGGTAAGCAACTCCGACGATGATTGCGGTGATCAATATCGCTGTTGTGGCCCTGGCGGAGTAGTGGGCTGCATGATCTAGATCCAAGCTCACAGGAAAACCGAGGATTCGCCGTTGACGTGATAAATCGGAGTTTTAAATGTTCACAGCTCTCCTTCCAGGCTTATATGCTCCATCGACGGTAGCTGAGTAGTCAAATTGAGTGCTGGTATCCAGAAGTCCACATCTGTAGTTACATCTGTTGTCTTCGTATGCCCACAAGCTGACGTCCTCCGAATGGAGATAGCATCCAGGCTGAACTTGAAGGGTTCCTTGTCTAGAAAGCTCAACTGGGTTTGAAATACTCTCACAAATGATTTCAGCGCTTATTTTGTTTGGCATTGAAAGTAACCATGAATTTTCCTTGTGAAGTTGTTAGCAAATGCTTTTGGGCTGCATTATTTATAAGTAACAGCACTTCACAGTTAGTCGCTGCTTTCACGTTGACGATGCCGTTGTGCACACAATATCAGTTTATCTATATTGTGGCAATGATACCAGTTATTATCGGACATGCCGTTGTCTTTGCCACATCCAGTAAGACATAAATATATTTTGTCTTGACGCTTGGTATTCATACATACCCCCGAACCCTACATGGTAGATCGCTCCAATGGTCTTGGTACACTTGGTGTCTTCCTTGCCTTGGTTTGATTGATGACGTCGTAGTATTGCTAAAGCCTTCTCGATCAGATGAGAAATCATTGTGTCGATGTGCGAATCAATAACGATGATCACGATGCCTCCACTCGATGCTAGATCTACGTGAATTTTAACGTTCTACGCCGTCATTGATAGCCCTACAATGATCTGCTCTTCATTAAAGCAGCCCTGCCTTATTATACATTGTGTTACATTTTGAGAATAGGATTTGTTTGCAATGCACAGAAATGTTAAGATGCAGAGCAGCATATGTTTACTTTTCAACTTATTTCTTAAATAAGGCTTACTTGTGGAGATCTTTTTATTCTTTAAGATCAAATTTTGTTTTCTATTTGTTTGATTGCTAGACTTACTTTCTTTTTTAAGAAATTTCTTCATCACAGTCCTTATTTGATTCCAAAGTTCCTGAGTTTAAATCTTTGTCCTCACTATGACTCGATTTATTTATCTTAATAAGTTGTTGTAATATGCGGGTTTCAGGCCACTTTTGGAGGTGGGGGTAACGGTTCAGTGATTTCTGGGTGGGGGTTTTAGTGACGCATGGTTGTAAAAAGGGTCAAGGGGTGTGTGGAAGGAGCAGAGGCAGAGGGGATGCTCATTAGCATAAAGGGTCACCAGGTGTTAGTGGGAGGGGTTATGCTGATCGTGTATAGGGGGTGTTTTTGTGGGCCTGCTTTGAGAAGTGTGGACGAGAGGGGGGTTGTGTCGATAATAAAGAAGTGTTAACGTTTGACAGCTTGACATGTGAGAATGTCAAAGTGTGTGCACACTCTGGGGATGACACAAGGGTTATGGGCATTCTTTGAGCTGTGCGCCCCGCGGCTTGTACTCATCCTCGCATACTGATAGTGAAGAAAACCTGTAAACCTGTTGCTCACGTCAGTAAAGGGTTCAGAGGTCTAGAGTCAGGTAAGTATTGTTTTGTTTTGAAAGACACAAAGTCTACCCAAAACTCACCCTCGCGTCCCGATTGTAAGAAAACCTGCCCCGAGTATTTCACGAGAAAACCTGTCTCGAGTATTTCACACCCCTCATAAGCACGTGCTCTATCTTTGAAATTGGAACACCACTAGTGAACACGTGTTGTAAATGTTGTTAAACATGTTATTTATGCTTAGAATTTTTGCAAACGTTGGTAAGTGGTAGCACGGGACTTACACTAGGATTATATGAGAGGGGATTCCCATGAAGGTTTTTCCTATGAGATTGACTGCAAGAAAGTGTCTAGAAATGTGTGAGATCAAATATTTAAGAGTTTTTATGTCTCATGCCTTAGGTCATTTGATAGTTACTCACTCTATTTTTGTATTGAATATTTTGAATAATTTGATGTGGTTAAGAACCAGTTCTTTAATGTAGTCCTACTACTTTTATAAAATGCATAGGTTCCTTGTTAGAAAGTTTAGCATAAACATATCATTCAAGTGAAAACGTTGGTTTGTGTCGACTCTTTTTCGTGAGTGAAAATTTAACCAAAAAGTTTATAAAAAATATCGACATCAGCTGCAACAAATATACAAAAAACAACAAGAACAGCTAAAAAACAAGGGTTCTCCTGCTACAGTCGAGTGTGCTCGTATGTGACCTGTCATGCTCCTCTACACTTTTTTATTACCGAACCACAGGTACTCTAGTGTAACAGGTAATTAGCACGATTTGCTGTGACACCCTTGCTGAACAACTCCTATGTGTGTATACTACTACTACTACTGTTAGGCATGCCGAAGGTGTGATGTTGCGGCATTAACTTTTTGACTAATTGTTCGAATTACATCTATGTGATCTAGTGAACCGATTTAAACTAAATTGCAAATTCTGAATCTGTGAGTTTGGTTGACTTATCTCTAAAAACAACAATAATTTTCGTACTATATATTAAATGTCGTTCCTATGGTAGCTATTTGATATCCGATTTCAACCAAACTTGGTCAGGATGTAGAATACCCTCCCAAAAGCGTATTTTGTTACTTTGGTTGAGATACCTCAAAAAACCAAAAAGTTTATCATACTAAAACTTGTTTTTTGACTGATCGTTCCTATGGCAGCTATATCACATATTGTTTTGATTTTAACCAAGTTTAGTCAGGATGTATGGGACTATCCCACATGCATATTGTCTCAGTTTGGCTGACATATCTCAAGCAAGAAGAAAGTGTTGCATACCAAAACTTGATTTTCGACTGATCGTTCCTATGGCAGCTTTATGATATAGTAGACCGATTTTAGCCAAGTTTGGTTAGGATGTATGGGAACATCCCACATGCATATTGTCTCAGTTTGGCTGAGATATCTCAAGCGACAAAAAAGTTGTTCATACTAAAGCTTGATTTGCGACTGATCTTTCCTATGGCAGCTATATGATATAGTAGCCCGATTTTAACCAAGTTTGGTCAGGATGTATGGGACCACCTTAAATGCATATTCTATTAGTTTGATTGAGATATCTTATACAACAAAAAAGTTTTTCATACTAAAACTTGATTTTTGGACTGATCGTTCCTATGGCAGCTATATGATATAGTGGTCCGATCGAAATTTTAAAACAAGTTTGATCTGCGCCCGCTATCCAGGAACCGACATACCAAGTTTCAAGTCTCTAGCTCTTATAGTTTCCGAGATCCTTTGACTCAAACAGACGGACAGACGGACATGGCTCAATCGACTCGGCTATTGGTACTGATCAAGAATATATATACTTTATAGGGTCGGAGATGCTTCCTTCTGCCTGTTACATACATTGCACAAAACCATTTTACCTTTTTGACCATTTTCATTATAAAAAGCAACAGCTCAAACAGCAACAGCTCAAGCAGCAACAGCTAAACAGATACAACAACAACACTATCAAAATGAATAACCGGAACTCAATCTATTGTCGTTCCAGCAATATCTACCTGCCATTGGGTACTGAATGTAAGCGTCAAATTTTTGAACAAAATTTATTTATTTTAATATATAATGATTGTAAAAGTTGTACATAAATCATATATAAAAATGTTAAGTAATTGTAATTTTATATAAATTGTTTATAAAGTTTTTGTAAGTTTAAGATAAAAGGTTTATAAAAGTTGTATAATTAATTTAAAAAAATTATAAATGTTAATAAAGTTGAAAGCAATTTTAATTTTCAGCGGGGGATTCATTAGCATTTTGAAATTCGTGTAAACTCAATTCATATTAATGCTTTTCATACAAGTATTTAGCTAAATGACGTTCTAAATCTGTGAGATGGTTGGTAGGTTGTTTTACATTAGAAATATCATAACTAAAAAAATTTTAGCAACATCATCACCACACATTTCATCGTTTTCTAAATAATATTTATCCGAGTTATTTACTAATTGGGTAGTCTCTGTATTTTCAGTAGAGTCAGGTGAATTGAAAGTTGACTTTAATTTTGTTTTTAATTACTAAAGATGAAGAAATCTTGTTGAAAGTAAAATTTATCTGTTGGTATTTCTACAAATGAATCATTCCTTTTACCATTATCATCAACTATATTGACAGATAGCATCTGTTTATAATCATCTAAGTTGTCTATAAAAGAAAAGAGAAGACAAAATAAATAAATGGAATAAACTTACGAAAATATAGAATTACCAACCGCTTATGTGATTATATTCAGAGTCACCACTTCCCCCACCTCCACTAAATTGACTCTCCTGTAAGTAAAATGTTGTGTGTTATCGAAACAAAAAAAAAATTGGTATATCTATCAACTAATTACATCATTAATCATCTTTCATATAAGCTTCATAATTTAAAACTGATTCAAATTTAGGTAATTCAGGTAATCTTGGTACAAACTCATAATCATCTGGCTGTCTCTGTTCTTCAAATTGTTGTAACTTATCTGCCTGCATATCGCGAGCTTGAACTAATGTATCATCATTATCATTATCGTTGTTCAGATTTTTAAAGCTATGATCACTATTCCACATTATAAGCTTGTCTATGAAATATTCTTTCAATTCAAAACATTCTATACTTATTCTACCTGGTTTTCTTAAATAATGAACCTTTTTATATGATAATACATTTAATTCCAATATTATATTCATCATATTTGATTACAAACTATTTTTGATAGCATCCCCAAGGGGTCATCAAACGTCCACCAATTAATTTTTCATGTTTACATAAATGTTCTCTAAATTCTTTAATTAATCTCTTTTTTGCTTCCATAAATATTTTTGTTGATTTTCATCCATTCTATCATCATCTTCATACTCATCATGAACGCTAAGATTACTTGATGAACTTACATCCAATGATGGTTCTGTGGTGGTTGTGGTGGTGGTTACCTCATTTACTTCAATGCTTTTGACTGATGTTGATGGGGTTTTAATAATGACATAATTATTATTTAAACTATTTTGTTGTTGATTAACTGCATTATTTATTTAATATTTTGTTGTTGTTGTAGTTGTTGTTGTTCTTGTTGTTGATGGTATATATGCTGTTTTTGTTGAGATGAGGCAGACATGATCTTCATACTCATAATCACCGAAGTGTATGGGATTTATACAAGTAGTTGATGTTGTTGTTGATGGTGTTACATTTGGTATTGCTCTTGGGACATCTGTAGTAATTATCCTTGGTTTTTCTGACGTCGTTGTCCTCCTCGTTGTTGTTGTATTTGGTATTTTGGTTGTTGGTGTTGTTAGATTGGTTGGTGTTTTTGCTGTTGATGTTGTTTTTAAGTCTTCTAGTGGGTAAGGCTCATCATGTTCCTTAAAGAAACTACTATTCTTTAAAACAGCTAGCTTTAATGTCATTAATATGACCTCATGTGAAGTTAATGTAATAGAAATAAGTTGTTCTATTTCATTGTTATATATTGTTTGAAGATTTATTGGCATCACTGCATTCATTTTTACTGATTTTATTCTGACTAAACATAGAAATGTAAAAACACTGAAAATTAATATCATTTTTTATTTTTTAAGTATTTAATGATTCAACACAATATATTTTTTGTGAGCACTAGTTGCACAACTGACGAGAATTGAATAAAGCTCTGTCCGTTTTATAGGCTCCAATGAAGATGATTTTAGAATGCATAACACATACATTCACCATCAATGTTTAAAAATGTATACAATCAAAGTCTTACTTGAATATATGTTCACATAAGAGCATGTATGTATGTAACCTTTCAACTCTCAGCAACATATACAAGTTAGCTGAAGTCAAGGATCTCTTGGTCGTTGACTAAAATATGGCGCAAGCCAAACTCGCTGAATAAGCATTGGGCCGGATGTCGTTGTTTAGCCGGCAAACATAGCAAATTTGCGTGGCCGCTATGATCAATATTATAAAACTTTATTGTTATCTTTAAGTTACAATTTAATATTCTAGATTTAGTTCGGTTTTCAAAAACGAAGGGAGCACAGCGGCTAAACTTCTAAATAAATCAGCTCAAAAATAACTAATTTACACATACGCACAGTCAGAATTTTCTTTATGCTCACCTAAAGTTTTAATATCTCACACCATACGTACATTGTTCTATATATTTGTACTGCATGTGTCTGAATAAACAAGCATGAAGTATATTTAATCTATTTTTGCTAGCTTTCATGTGTGTGTGTCCCTAATTTGGAAATT
This sequence comes from Drosophila rellima, assembly GCA_035043635.1. Taxonomy (NCBI): domain Eukaryota; kingdom Metazoa; phylum Arthropoda; class Insecta; order Diptera; family Drosophilidae; genus Drosophila; species Drosophila rellima. The sequence goes on from JAWNMV010000728.1 coordinate 14,725, forward strand.
TCCTAAATGTTTTTTGCCCTATAATTTCAAATCTATTTTAAGAAACGATATCTGTTGCGTGTTATATAGTTCAATATGTTATACCATTTCTTTTTCAGCGATCCAACTATCTTCACTCTTTGGAAAGCCCAACCAACGCACCAAGGCTCTATTTGCATATCGTTTCAGAACTTTTTCAACTAGATATATATCAGGGAAACGAGTCTTTTTTATGTCTTCTCTGTAGAAACAGCCTTCATTCGGATTCCCCTTCAGATCTTTTGTTGTTGATTTTAGTGCTTCACACCAAGCTAATTTAGAGAAAGTATCAGTTTGAATTTTCCTTTGTTTGATAAAGTCAAATTTTCTTTTCAAGGCATTTCTAGCCTTTGTCAACTGACTTAAAATATGATGACTCATTATAAGTTTTATTTCTGACATCGAAATGGGGGTAATGATATATAGCAACTGAGACTGAATCACTTTTACCCTGTATTTCTTTATTGAGAATAATCTGTTTAAAGTAAAAAGTTCTAATGTAAATCTATAACGAGTTTTTTTAACTCGTCTCAATCATATATGTATGTAATCACTCTCCAATCACTCAACTCATACTGTAATGAAAATATATTTTAATATTTATAATATATCTGAAAGTAAACCCATTATCCCAAGAAAAAAAGTTTTGAAGTTATATGTAATCTTTTTTTTTGTTTTCTTCTACTTTAGTAGTATATCTGAAAGTAAACCCACTGTCCCAAAAAAACGTTTTGGAATTATATAAAATGTATTTATATTTAATTCATTCAACTTTTATTTAAGGGAGATACATTATTTGATATATAAAATTAACATTGGTGTCATTAATTCTAGAAAAATATTTCCATTTTGTCTTTTTACGACGTAATACCATCGATCTACCACCATTGATTTGAACTCATCTGACATAGTTGCATACCTATTTAGTAGGTATAGATTGAAGTCCTCCAACTCTAGTTTAATTGTTTTTCCGTGGATCGTCTCCTTACGTCCTGTCCTCAAAATAGGGTAGACAACGCCAACATCCATTTTAGTCTTAGACAAAATCGGTTTAGGATTCTGTCTATTGAAATCCCGAATGACACGAAGATGTGACTCATTTTCAGCACACAGGTCATCGAAATCTTTATCATTAAATTCAGGTTGATTCATTTAGATAGTGACGTTGTTGATGAAGCTGTTGCTGATGTTGTTGAAGCTGATGCTATTGTTGATGAAGCTGTTGGTGTACCTATTCCTGTTGAAGCTTTTGCCGCTGCTGTTGAAGCTGTTGCTCTTGCTGTGCCTGTTGCTATTGAAGCTGATGCTGTTGAAGTTGTTGGTGTTGAAGCTGGTGCTGTTGACTTTTGGTTTTTTTGATGTTGATCGTCTAACTGACTTGTGACTTGATTCAATTTTGACTTCGTCTTTTAAAGCTAGTCAATAGTACACCCCACACTACTTTAGCGCATCCAATCTTAAAACACCAT